>JARXNR010000418.1:0-86789 GCA_036346035.1 Crossoptilon crossoptilon | reverse complement strand
AATTTTTGAAAACATAATGAGGCTTCTGTTCAAATAACTTATTTTTTTCCTTATTTCTCCCCAGTTTTCTTTTCTTTACAATTCTCTTCGTGATTAATACTGGTCTATAAGATTATTTGCAGATAACTAAGGATAAATAACAACAGCTAAAGACAAACATAAGTGAAAGTGTCCTGTAAAGCAGTTTTTGTGCTTATCCATTTACATATTTACTTATTTTTCTTACTTATTATTTGTTGCATTTTACCCAAATTTAGAATAGAAAATAGAAAAAAAGTTTATTAAGATATAAATTTATTACTGTTAAAATTTTGTCACCAAATTGTATTAATGGAAAAGCTGAAATTCTGTTTCTTAACTCTTCAGTATTAAAAATTTGATTAATTGACAGGTTTTCTGGTTTTAGTAAAACACTAGGCTGTTTAATGTATTTTTTGCTTTGACTAGTAAGTAATTTTTTCATAATCAGTTGTAAGTGAGCAAATTAAGCTGTCTACCATTTCTACACTGTCTGTTATTTTAACTACTAATATTATTACTAATCAGTGAGTTTCCAGATATAAAAAAATATATAAAGCATTGAGTTGATGTTTCAGGGGGAAAGTTAGCAAGCTCTCTTCAAATAAAAAAATTCAAGGAGTTCTACCAGTTAGTGCTCTTTCAGTGCGTACTTCTATTGACATACAAATGGAGACAATTTTATTTATATAATTAAAGATCTCTGTGGTAAGCCACTTGAAAGCAAGGGGAAAATCCAGTGAGTAAAATAATAGGCATTTAAACAGAAGATGAGAAGTAGAAAAGAACTGAAGGCTTTTGTGTTCCGATACCAACATTCTATTACAAAGCTGTGTTTCAGAAATATGATTTCAAATATATGATCTCGAATGTCTATTTATCACATATTTCTAATATCTACTTCACATATGAAAAAAAAATTATACATATAAAATGAGAAGGCCAAAAAAAAAAAAAAAGACAGAAAAAAAACTTTTTTTTTTAAACATGAGATGATAAAAGCAATAGCTATATGGCTGATTGTGCAGCCTTATAAAAGTGATAAATGCAGTTCAAAACCGTAAACCTCCAACAAGGTGATACAGCCGTTGTAGGTATAATCTTTCATTTAGGAGAATATAGTTCAGCCTTAGAACTTGTGATCCTGTATGAAATGTGCTATACCTTATCTTCATCTCAGAATCTCAACTAACAAAAAGTTGTCATATGATTTATGGACCACATTGTCTATAGAGGGGATTAGATGAAAGCCTTGCACCAGAAGCCATTAGGTTTATATGTGAGACAGACAGTGAAAGAATATCTGGAAAGTAAACAGACTTGTTGAATGCATTTTGTCATATGTAAATACATTTCTCTTCAAAATGTCAGTCTAGCTTTATTCTAACTCCAATACAAATACCCATCCTAAATGAAATGATAATGGCCCATGATTTTCTAGTAGCAACGTGGAAAGCTAATTATTTGAAGGTATTATGACTCATATTTCTTTCCCAATTACATGCTCTACGCAGACAGTCTCAACAGTCCATAAGTGAACAGCAAAGTTCTTAATAACTTGTGTTCTTCCATGGAAAAAAACATTCTGAATTCCCAAAATTATTTAGAAGCAAAGCATTTTTGTATGTAACTTAGCATATTCAAGGTTGTTTTCATGTAAACTTCCTTAAAATTATTTATTTACACATTATGAATTTGGAATGTGATGTACGTTTCAACATGAGACCAAAGCTTTGTTCTGGCAGTTTACTGAACTTCTTAATAAAACTGAAAAATAATTTGCTGAGAGCAAACTGGTGGCAGGTGTTCTTTAGTGTTGACAGATGCATTTTTGGCATGGATCACTGACAAACTGTAGTGTTCATACTAGAACATCTGGAACATTTGATCAGATTTCAAGAGCTAATTCAGATGGATTGTCCATTTTCATTTCAAAAAATAAAGGAAAAATAGTATTACGGTGCATGGTTCAAATTAGCACATGAATAACTCCTTAAAAAATTCTCTGAAAAATCCAGTATGACTAACTAAAATACATATATATCTATAATAGATAAATTCTATATATTCATTAGAAACTGTTCTGTGAAGTACCACTAGGTTAAAGTATGTATTTTCTCACACAATGCCCAGAAATGCTTTGTAAGATTGTTATTAAGAAATGAAGAACTAAACAATATAAAAAAACTGTCTTTCATTAGAACAGAACCTGAAGCGTTAGGATGTGAATATATTCTGGTATCTGTTGCCTTCATTCAGAAGAAGAAAATTAAGCACCAGATAACCCTGAATAAAATAAATATTAAAAGCATAAGCAAATGTTTGTGTTTTTTTTTTACATGCTATGAATTTCATTATCCTAATTTAATAGGACTAGGCAATCCCTAGTGCAAAACCACTATACACAAACAGAATAAGAGAATGGTTGATGTTGGAAGAGACCTCTAGAAGTCATACATTTCAGCACCCTTGCTCAGGGAGGGAAAGCTACAGCAGGATACTCAGGACCATGTCCAGATAACTTTAGAAAGCCTCCAAGGACAGAGACTCCCCAGCCTCTCTGAGCAACCTGTTTAAGTACTTTGTCATGCACACAGAACAGAAGTGCTGCCTGGTGTCCAAATGGAACTTCCTGCACTCCAGTTTGTGCCCATTGCCTCTTGTCCTGGTAATGGACATCCTTGACTGAGCCTGGCTTGGTTCTCTTTGCAGCCTCCTTTCAGGCATTAATACACGTTGACAAGAACCCCCTTGAGCCTCTTTTTCTCCAAACTGAACAAGCCTGTTATGGTTTTATGATTTTTGGTTATTGGTGTTCCGTATCATAACATCATGTAGTGCACAGGGAGTTAAAGAGTTAACGCTCCAGTACTGGGCATCTGTCCAGAAGAGAAGAACTACATACCCCAAAACACTTTGTGTTCAGAGAGGAGATATAACCTCTGGCAAGGTCATGAGACCTTCCCCTTTTCAGCTCTCCTCCCTGCTGCTCGACCCAACTGCATATCTCACTGCAGCATTAGGGTAAGGTCTTTCCACCTTTTGGACACACTCTCTCATTATTATTATTGGCTTATTAGTTTCAATTCTAATTGTCATGGAATCATAAAAACATAGAATGGCCTAGGTTGAAAAGGATCATGATAATCATCTAGCTTCAACCCCCCTGCTATGTGCAGGGTTGCCAGCCACTAGAACAGGCTGCCCGGAGACACTTCCAGCTAGGCCTTGAATACCTCCAGGGATGGGACATCCACAACATCCTTCAGCAGCCTGTTCCAGTGTGTCACCACCTTCTGAGTGAAAAACTTCCTCCTAACATCTAACCTAAACCTCCCCTGTCTGAGTTTAAAACCATTCCCCCTTGTCCTGGGATGTTTGCATTCTGATACTATATTTAGTAAATTAGTTTGTTTCTCATCACATCATTGTGGCTGTTTTTAATTACTCAGGGTCCCCTTTTTTTCCTTTCCAGAAGCGCAGATCTACTGCACCCCGCTAGTCACAGAACTGGGTTGAACCAGCCTATAAACTGTCAACATTCTTGGGGAATGTAGGCAAAAGCTGCTTTATAGTTTTTATAGCGAATATCTCTTATTCTACATTTTTAGAATCTCTTTCTCTCTGCTCTCGGAGAGTTCTCCTGAATATCTGAAAGACCCTGAGGGCTTAAACAGATATTTCAGACAGGAATGTTGTGGTTCAGGCAGATCTGAGGAGGCACAAATGATCTGGGGCCTGGCTAAGGCTTATTGGGCCTTATTCAGTCCTATTCCAGGGAGGGAGAAGTTTTCTGAGAGTCTCCATGCTGAAAGAGAGTGTCTCAGAGCTGATAGGGCGAATCTCCAGGTTCAGAAATAGTATCCAGGCTGAAAGAGAGATTTTCAAAAGAGTCTCCGAGCTAAAAGGGAGAGTCTCTGTAATAAAGTACAAAAGGAGTGAGACTGTCTCTGAGCTGAGAAGAACAGCCTCCAGTCTGAGAAAGAGAATCTCCAATCTGAGAGAAAAGACCTCCGGTCCAAGCAAGATGCCTTCCAGTCCAAGTGGGACATCCTCTGGTATGAGAGGGACATCCCCAAGTTCTAACGGGATGCACTTTGAACCGAGAGAGACAGCTTCCAGTTCACAATATTCAGTCTCCAAATTGAACTAAACAACATTCAGGCTCATTGAGTCATGTTTGAATCTGAACTAAATACACTCACAATCGAATGAGACAGACTCTGAGCTGAGCTGAAGAGTGAGAGCATCAGAACTGACCAGCCTTATCAACCACAGGAGGCACCAGAATTGATGTCAATTGCCTCTGTAAGAGGAAGGAAAATGAAACAAATCTCAACTCACTTAGGACAGAAGAAAGATGAGGAGGAGAAAGTAGAGGAAGTAGACACTGTAAGAGAAGAGGAGGAAAGAAATCCAGGGGAGTAGCACCGAGATCCATAGCATCCAGAGGGAGAGCTGAGATCCCCAGTAAGATCGTGGTCACCAATGCCCAGGAGGGTAACAAGAAGTCCCGAAAGAATAGGAGGTAAGCCAGATATTGTTACCATTACCGATTAATCTCTAAAAATGAATGAAATTTAAGGTCTTCATGCCATCCAAATGAAAAGACTCTTCATGCCATTCAAATGAGCCTATTGTCACCTGGTTGCTTTGATGTTGGGACAGTGGGGATACCTAGTGCGTCACTAGATAGTAGAGAATCTTGCCAATGGGGTGGCATTGCTAGGGACTCAGCCATTGATAGAATAATACCTCAAATACATGCCAGAATGGGTTCTTCACCCTCTGGAAGCAGATGCTGCTAGCTGTAAAAGTAAAATACCCCTTCAAAGATGATCTGATGCCTGAGAAAAAGAAAAGGACTGACATGGAAAAAGGCATCCGTTATTTGAGAGTATACGCCATGGAAGAAATGTTACATAACCCCACCTTCATTACTGATGATCCAGACCAAGAACATGATCCTGAAAGAGTCAGGTGTATATGAAATATGTGGTGTCTATTCACAAAGACTGCCAGAAAGGTATGCCAGTACATTTGCAGCAGTGTATGGCAGAGGGGAAAGAAGAGTTGTTATAAATGAACTGATTAATAAACTTTGAGATACATTTAAGCCCTCTACAAGCTTGTGTTTCAGCCATAGCAAAATTAGCTGAAAAACTGGAAAGAATCAGATACATCCAATGGGGACCAGAATTCTCAAAACAGCCTACTGGAGAGGCTGATCAAACCGGTTTCCACCCAACCTGCATCATCCAATGTCTCAACTATCAAAAGAAGACGTCCTCTAGTAAGTGACAACAGTAAGACTGTGTCACATATGGCCTTGTGGCATTACCTATGTGACCATGGAGAAGATATGAAGAAGTGGCATAAAAAACCCACTCTTGCTCTTCAAGCATGGGTAAAAGAATTACAAGACAGATCAACCACCAAGGTGAACTTCTCCAAAAAGGTGACTGCTCCAATTGCTGCAAAACTTGGCAATAGCCGTGAGAACAACAGAGATAACAAATAGAGGGGCCCTGCCCCCAGCCAGGGGAGGCAAAGGGATAATAGAGTGTATTGGACAGTGTGGATTCAATGGCCTGGCACATCAGAACCACAGAAATATAAGGCCCTGGTGGACACTGGTGCACAGTGCACTCTAATGCTCTTGAGTCACCGAGGGACAAAATCAATTTATATTCATGGGATGATGGGGGGTTCACAAGAGTTGACTATGATGGATATTTGTGAGACTTTTGCCAAGTCTCACATAAGACTGGCAAAAACATACTATTGTGACTGGCCCAGGGGCTCCGTATATACTTGGTATTGATTACCTCAGAAGGGGATATTTTAAGGATCTCAAGGGGCATTGATTGGCCTTTGGAATAACTGCTGTAGACACAGAAGGCATTAAGCAGCTATCTTGTTTTGCCTGGCCTGTCAGAAGATCTGTATGTTGTGGGGTTGCTACCAGTAAGAGAGCAACAGGTACCGATTTCTACAAAAACAATGCACAGATGGCAGTACTGCACCAACAGGGATTCCTTGTTCTCCATTCATGAGTTGATTCATCAACTTGAGAGTCAGGGAGTGATAAGCTAAACTCACTCACCTTTTAATAGTCCCATATGGCCAGTGAGTAAATCCAGTGGAGAATGGAGGCTGACATTAGACTTCTATGGACTGAAGTCACACCCCCACTGAGTGCTGCTGTACTGTACATGTTAGAACTTAAATAATAACTGGATTCAAAAGCAGCCACGTGGTATTCCACCACTGACACTGCTAACATCTTCTTTTCCATTTCTTTGGCCACAGAATGTAGGCCACAGTTTGCTTCCACCTGGAGGGGCGTTCAGTATACCTGGAACCATTTGCCCCAGGGGTGGAAACACACCCCAGCAATTTAGCATGGGTTGATCCAAACTGCACTGGAACAGGGCAGTGCAAGATGGATGTAATCACATTCCAATGGATATGATCAACAAAATCATTGCAATTTCTCTGCCCACTAATAAGAAAGAAATACAAACTTTTCTAGGCATAATGGGCTTTTGGGGAATACCTACCCTCACTGTAAGCCCCCTTTATCAGGTGACATGGAAGAAGTATAATTTCATGTGGGGTCCTGAGCAGCAGCAGGTTTTTGAGCAGATTAAGCAGGAGATAGCCTGTGTCATGGCCCTGGTGCCAGTATGGACTGGACAGGATGTAAAGAACATCCTCAACATTGGTGTTGCAGAGAAAGGTCCCACTTGGAGTTGGTGGCAAAGAGCCTCAGGAGAGACTTGAGGCCGACCTCAGGGATTCTGGAGTAGAGTGTACAGGAGATCTGAAGAGTGCTATACTCGAACTGAAAAGGATATCTTAGCTGCGTATGAAGGGATTTGGGCTTTTTCTGAAGTAATCAGTACTGAAATGCAGCTCTGTGAGAATCCTTCTTTGTTTTTTGGCTCAAAGCTTGCTTCCTGAGGTATTTCTTGTGATAAGACTGACTTGTCTAGGAGATGAGTGATGGGTGTTGCTCTGTGGCAATCAACATCACTGTGTGGAAAATTTTAGCTGTTTGCCTCTGGAAGAGAGTGCTCAGGAGTGTTTACTGGTGGAAGATCTAGCCTGTGACTAAATAAATCCAGCTTCCTATGGGAAACTGGAGGATGATGCCATTGTATCCTGTGAAGGCAAGATACAAGTTGGCGCCTCCCTGCTCCCTCTTATCTGCTGGCAAGGCCAGGAAGATAGGAACAAAGGAGTTTCTGCTAAGATCCCAAAGCAAGAAGCTGCCACTCCAAGGAGAGCTGACTCAACCACTTTGGATTTGAGCTGTCACTCCAAAGACCGCTGACTTGACCAGTTTGAAAGCATTGAAAAGGAGCCATCATCACCATGGTCACCGTCATGGGTGGCTTGAAACGTATGCAGTAACCCATGCTACCACCCGAAACTCCAGATTAGGTCTCAAGAAACAAGTCCTGTGGTGACATGGCACTCCAAAAAGAATTGAGTCAGATAATGGGACTCATTTCAAAAATTCTCTTGTAAATACTTGGGCCAAAGATCATGGCATTGAGTGGATTTTATCATATTCCCTACCATGCACCAGCCTCTTGTAAAATTGAATGACACAATGGGTTGTTAAAACCATGTTGAAAGAAATGGGTGACGGAACATTTAAGCACTGGGAAAAGCATTTGGCAGAAGCCACTGGTTGGTCAACACTCAAGGATATATGAATCGCAATGGTCCTGCCACCACCCTACTTACTGTCAAGGGAGATAAGGTCCCTGTAGTATGTGCAAAGAACATATTGGGAAAAGCAGTTTGAGTCTTTCCAGCTCCTGGGAAGGGCAAACCTCTTCATGGCACTGTTTTTGCCCAGGCACCTGGGTCCACTTGGTGGGTGATGCAGAAAAACAGGGATATTCAATGTGTACCACAAGAGAATTGTTGTTGGGGGAGTGCAGTTGGTAATTCCATGTATATATATACGTAAGTTTGTGTGTGGCTGTGTTTAATGCTTGTTAATTATTGTTTTTTGTTTGTATATATTAAGCTATTATGCTATGGTGCTCCAGTTCTGGGCATCTGTCCAGAAGAGAAGACAAACTACGTACTCCAGAACATTTTGCATTCAGAGAGGAGATATAATCCTGGTAAGGTCACAAGACATTCCCTTTTTTGTCTCTCCTCCCCGCTGCTCGACCCAACTACACATCACACTTTGGTGTTATGGTGACGCCTTTCCACCTCTCGGACACATTCTCTCATTATATTTGATTTGTTAGCTTCAATTCTAAGTTACTTGTTATCAGTTTCAGTTTTGTTTCCTCTACTAATGACTAGATTGCCTTGTTTGGAGAGCAACAGAAGGAATGCATGGCATAACTTCATCATGATCTGATATATTTTTACATAAAGAATTCCTCAGACTTTGTTTTTCATTTGAGAGAACTAGCTTATCTGCCCCAAAGAAGGGAAAAAAAAAAAAAAAAAAAAAGTTGCCATAATAGAAATATGAGAAAAAGCATAGTTTAGAAGAAAGATGGTTGGATAACCAGTATTATGAACAATAGGACATACCAGAGAAAAACTGTAAGCAATATTTATCACAATTTTATTTACACTTTGTTAGGTCTATTTTTTCCCAAAACTAATTGGATCAGAAATAGCATGGAAAAGGTGCCCTATGTTTATTTAGATCTAATAAAAATGGGGTAATAAAATGTAGTATTCATCCACCTGGTGGTGAAGGAGATCATTAAGAAACCTTTAAGACGTGACTGCACAGTGATGTAGATTCAGCTTCGTGTATTTGGTGGATGAGGAAGGAAGAGCGAATCTGCAAACCCTAAAATCCTGTCAGAAACAAGCACTTTGTATGAGAACTCATGAAGTCACTGAACGTTTCCACCGGTTTAATCTCTTCTGCTTCCAGAAAGCAGACAAATAGGAAATTAGGAGGGAAACTTAACATTTTCAGGTTTCTCAGGTTGTTAGTCCATTCCTAAAATCAGAAGTCACAAAGGTCTGGTGAGATACACCTTAAATCTGTTTCATCGTCAGCTTATAGTCTTCTGTATACACGAAGTATTATAAGCTTATAATATATTTTCTATATTCAGTACTATTTGAAGACTTTTATGGTGTTTTTCCATGTCAGCAGTAAAACCTACAGGATTATTGCACAGAAACACAAACACAAGTCAGTGATGAAACTTGAGAAGCAGCATGAAGCTGTGACAGGGGAGCTACAAGTCTCGGTTCTTTACCGAGATCCACCAGGGTGATCAGGAACTGGAACAGGCTCCCCAAAGCTGTAGGCAAGACACCGAGCTGCCAGAGTTCAAGAAGCACCTGAACAAAGCTCTCAGACTGGCCTGGTATGTGGGAGGCTGTGTGTGGGACCAAGATTTAGACTCGATGATCTTTATGGGTCATTCTCTGATTCTGTAATTCATATCAAATCATGAAGAACTGAAGAATGTACCTAAAACAGTGAATTTCATTCCATGTTACCTATACATTTAGCAGAAAACAGTTCAAATTAAGTCTTAAATGTACATATATAACTACATCTATTTAATACAGATGAACAAATGTGTCCAATCTCATCTGGAGAAGCTGGTGTAGCAAAGGGAAAAAATTTCTCAGGAATATAGAATTATATTTGCCGTATTGAAAGCAACCAGATGAACAACTGAAAGCTAAATTACAATGATATTAGTCCATATATCTTTAAGCTGTTACAGATAGATTATGATTAAAGCATCTAGATGTGGATAAATAAAAAAGGGGTCTGCAGTGATTTAGTAAAAATATACATATATGTAAAAAGAAGAAAATTTTTCCTAGTTTCTTAATCAGCTTTACTCTAAAAAATGAGCATGCTTTCAGATGTATGGGAACAGAAAACATACCTTTGAGTTTAACATCTATAAAGAACTCAGAAGAAACATGATTTAGAGAAAAGACAAAAAGAAAACTCAGTAGAATTTAGACAACTATGACAAGAACAAAGAAAGAAAGAAAGAAACAAAACTTCAAATAAACTAAAAAATAATAATAATAATAATAATGAATTAATCCTTTCCACGAACATCAAAATCAACTGGCAGACTTTTAGAGAGAACTATATCCCACAACCAAATGTAACATTTCAAACTCATTTTCTAAATTCTGTAGATATTTCTTACGGATTACTGAAGATGATGCATATCTCTGTAGCCTTCTGTTTTTCTTTGTACTTAGTATTCCAATAAGATCTTCTATAAAAAATTATAAGCACAAGCAGAGTAATGAAGTAATCATGGGGAGAGGAAAAGTCCTGACTATGACTTTGGTTATCTTATGGCTTTCATGCTGACAGATATAGCCAAGGTATCAGACACTGCTGTAGCACAAATGCATCCCAGAAGCAGCCTTCAGATAGCAGAATGTATGAGAGATAATGACATGGCAGCTTCACATTGCCTTGGTTCTCTTTGTGTTCCCTCTCTTCTAAACTTCTTTGAAAAGGAAGCAGTATAAACAGCAACAAATCTTCCGTAAAGAATGCCTGTCTTCACCAGACTCCTGCCTGTGAATCTCAACAAATATTCTCAGATCCTTGCACTTGTAGATCTTTGTATATTTTATGAAGAGATATTGGCAGATGAAGTCACAAAATCACAGGATTCTTTGGCTTGGATGGGACCAAGAAGGTCATCTTCTACTAATCACTTTGCCATAAGTATAGATTTCTTTCATTGGATCAGATTGCCCAGAGCTCCATCTGGCCCTGCCATGAACATTTTGGGAGAGGTGACATCCATAGTTTCTACAGGCAGCCTGTTACAGTGCCTCAGCAAACTCATAGTCAATAATTTCCTCCTTATATCTATCCTCTTTTATTTTAAGGCTGTTACATCCTGTCTACGTTCCTTGAAAAAGAGTCCCTCCACAACATTTCTGTATGCTCCCATTTAATAATGAAAGTCACTATAGTGTATCTTCTTCCAGAAGAACAGAACTGACATGAACCTTAAAAATGCAGAAAAATGTATATTTTTATTTTAAAAATGGAAAAAAAAAAGAAAGAAAGGCAAAGAGCATAACATATCCATTTGCCCCTCTGGCTCTGTTTTAACATGAATTCTTTAATAATTACAATATACAGTCTGGGTTTCATTACATGAAATTCTTCATTACATGAAGAAGTTTTTCCTAACTGTCTTTCAAGATGAAGCCACTTGAAGAAGTTTATCTCGAACATAATAAACACTATTTGCTTATCATACTGCCTAAACTTATCTTGATATTTGAAGAAAGAAAAGATACATGCAATACAAGAAAATCTTCCCAAAGTGCACAAAAATACAACAAGGTAGGCTGCTTAACCATCATAAAATCTTGCTCCTTTTACACAGTGCTTCAACTTCACAAACAACCTGTCACCTAAAAAAGATTCTATGTTATTTAGTCATTTTCCATATGTAAACTACCTGTAAAATTAATAAAAATGTTAGGGTCTTATGCTTTTTTGGCATCAGTGGAAATTATCTGAAACTGTTTTATGTGTTTTGGAAGCAAGAAGAATAAGTTACATTATGAAAAAAAAAAAAAAAAAAAAAAAAAAAAATCTGATCCAGAATATGCCTCTGTATCACTGTTTAGAGAAAGGTGATATCCAGTATTCACTGGAATTTTTCCATGAACCTTCAGAGATTTCCATTCTAGACCTCAATTTCTCTACTACACCTTTATTATAATTTATTTGTAAGGTGTTTGTTGGTGGTTGTTGTTGTTGTTGTTTTCTTCTTCTGCTGGTGTTCTGCTATTAGTTTGATAAACAGAAGAAAATAAAATATGTAACATATATTTTAATATATAGCCAATTTAGCCACATATATTCTCTGTGTAGAGAAGAGGGTGATTTATACTGAAAGGAAGAAAGTGGTTTATAGTCTAAGAATACCTGAAAATAAAATTCTACTCTGAAATTCAGAAATAACAGCCACTGAAGATTGGTATCTACTGATGAGAGTAGCAGTTTATTAGTCATTTGTCATGTAACACTAACATGCTGGATGTCGATTTCTGTTCAGTTACACAGTGAAATCTTATCCATTTTGCTGCTACAAGAGCTATCTACATTCTGTTGAAAGCATTTGCAGACTTAAATAGGCTTTGAAGCTTTTTTCTCAATGCGAGTTACTTCTTTTTTCCCCCCATTTCCTCATTATCAATTGAATGATTCAACAAAAGCCAAAACTTGATTTCCAAGCACGCCAAACAAATAACACATTTCTGATCAGATACACACTGATAAGGATTGACAGAGTTATCAATAATCAAAGGATAGATCACAGTACAAAAAGTACTTAGTCTCAATATTGTAGGAGCGAAAAAAAAAAAAGAGAAGAAGATATTTATATCATAGAAGATGCATACTGCAAAGGAGTGTGCATTCAAATGTTTTGTAAGCCCCCTGTAATTTATCAGTGCACAAATATGACAACTAGAAAGAGATGGAAGAAAGAGGTTGTACTTGAAAAAATAGCTAAGACTACAGAAATCATAGAATTTCTATTTTACATATACTCAGAACTATCTGCTCTAGCAAGTAATGTTTCCTTTTCTTCCCTTTCATTTCATTTTAATTTTGAAATGAGATTTAAAATGGCATAGAATCATAGAATTATACATTGGTCTGTGTTGAAAGGAACTTTTAAGATCATCTTGTTCCAATGTCCCTGCTGTAGTCAGGGACACCTCCCTCTAGATCATGCTGCTCAAAGTCCTATCCAACCTGGTTTCACTCAGGTTGGAAAAGACCTTAAAGATCATTGAGTTCAACCACGATCTAACCATATTACCCTAACCACAACTTCACTGGGCAACCTGTTCCAGTGTCTCACCATGCTCACAGTAATTTCTTTGTAATATCTAGTCTAAATCTACCCATGTCTAGTTTAAAACCATTTTCCCCTGTCCTGTCACTACTTGCCCTTATAAAAAGTCCCTTCCTAGCTCTCCTGTAGGCCCTCTTCAGTCACTGGAAGGCCGCTTTAAGGTCTCCTGGGAGCCTTCTCTTCTCTAGACTGAAAAGCCCCAGATGTTTCAGACTGTCCTTGTAGGGGAGGTTCTCCAGCCCTCTGATCATCTTTGTGACCCTTCTCTGGACCTGCTCCAAAACACCATGTCCTCCTTGTGTTGGAGGCTCCAGAACAATGCTCCATTTGAGATCTCAAAAGAGCAGAGTAGAGGGGGAAGAATCACCTGCTGGTCACACTTCTCTTGATGCAACTAATTAATTTGATTCAGATTCTAAATCAGTTTGATTCAGAGCTGCAACATTACTTTAGAATTCTGTATAAGAAGTTGAATTTAATACATAACAAAACATGAGAAATGTTATTCAGTCTATTTAGTAAATTACTCAGACTATAAGATAAAGTCTGAACTGTAAAAAATTCAAATTATTTCCGATTAGCCCATTCTCCATCTCATTTTTCTACTTCAGTGTAATAAAATGAACTGAGTGGAAGTGACAGTCTGATTAACAGAAACAGGAGGCTTTTAGAAGAAAAATATTGCATAAATCTTTACAGAAAATCACCAGTAGAAAATTCTTGCTGAATGACATGAGACTTAGTGTCTCTGAGTTTATATTGTTACTTGTGCTCTCTACTTTGTTATTAAAATTACTAATTATTTCTAATTGAAACGTTTCTATTACTGTTACTACTACTATCATTGCTAATTATTAAATACTTGTTGTGAACTTTGTTGTATGTTTAATTAAATGGCATATGAGCGATTCTCTCTTCAATACAAACTCTACAAAATTCTAAAATATTCACATCAGATCAATTGACTGGTTCTTTTGCCCAAATATATATGTAAATATGCTGACTAGAGCTCTTTGAATGTGAGGCTCTGCATCTTTTTTCACATCTCTGTTTATGAAGAAAATTGTGTGTATTATGTACCCAGAATTCTGGAGGGATTAGAAAAAAATCTTGTTCTTCCCTCATTATTTTTTTCTGTTATATTTCTATGTAGTTTTTACAGAGCATGAAACTTCAGGGGAAAAAAAACATCAACAAACAAACAAACAAACAAAAAACTGTCTTCCACAGGATACACGCAAAAGAATATAAGAGAGCATTTCCATGAAGGACAATAGAATTTTTATCTTGCTATTTCTTCAGAGAGAATTCCATGAATTATTAAGAGAAATTTCATGTTGATGACATATTTTCATATAGTTCTTAAAAGAACTTCAGGAAGTCAATTATAACTGTATTAAAAAAAAAAAAAAAAAATACAGAGAGAGAAAAAAAAAAAAAAGAATTTTTTTTTTCTTCTACTATTTCACCAAATTTAACCTGGATTGTTCACAGCTCAGCACTTGTTGCAAGAGCAAAAGCTGTATGAAAATGAAAAGTCTGGATACTTTTATTTGAATGATTTGACTAATAAACTATTAACAGATTAAATATAAGTGTATTTTCCATGTGAATTTTAAATCATCAAATCTTTGACGAAATTGTGCTTTTCATCTCTTTAAAGACTGAAAAAAAAAAAAAAGTTAAAATTTTATTTAAAAATTCATTCAAAAGAAAGGTAGGAGGGAAGGAAGGGATGGAAGGAAGGGATGGAGGGAAGAAAAGAGAAGGGAGGAAGGGAGGAAGGGAGGACGGAAGGGATGGAGGAAGGGAGGAAGAGAGGAAGGGACAGAAGCTTTCTTCAGGGAGTTAACAGAACTCTGATAGACAAATAATTACCCTACATCTTTATAAGGCTGCCTCAGGAGCACAATAAAAGAACCGTTTTACCATACCATGTGAGGAAAAGTACTCCAAGTACCATCTCATGCACATTCTACAGAGAGAAGCGTCATAAAATCAAAACGTTTTCTTAATTTGATCTGGTAACCTCTTGTGGCAGGATGTGAAGGAAGTTTGAGGCGTAGAAATCAGAGGCAGACTTAAAATGGGACGTGCCTTGTGCCCCGCTACGCTTTAGGGTATCTACCCCAGCTTCCATCTGCAGCTCCTGAGGGATATGTTCTTTTCTGCCAGACCACCTGTAGAAATCAACTCTTTGCAAGGGTAGATAACTGCAGGACAAAGGGAAATGGTTTTAAATTGAGGGAGGGAAGATTTAGGTTGGATGTCAGGGGGAAGTTCTTTACAGAAAGAGTGGTGAGGTGCTGGAACAGGTTGCCCAGAGAGGGTGTGGATGCCCCATCCCTGGGGGTGTTCAGGGCCGGGTTGGATGGGGCCCTGGGCAGCCTGGTCTGGTATTAAATGTGGAGGTTGGTGGCCCTGCCTGTGGCAGGGGGTTGGAGATTCATGATCCTTTGGGTTCCTTCCAACCCTGGCCATTCTGTGATTCTGTGTGAAATAGAAAACTTTTTGCTATTACACATTTTAAATCATCTGTGTTTCAGATATTTGCTATTAGTGTTTGAGGTTGGATGAAAAAAAATCCTTCCTGTAACTTATAATTTCCATTTCCAATTCCACATCCCTTTTAAATGTGAGTAACTGAGCAAGTATTAATATGGCCTTTGAATATAAGGTAATAGTTTCAATTTTCCCAGTTTCTTTTAGCCAGACAGTAACCAGTAATGATTCTTTTAGTGGGATGGATGTGATTTTTCAAAGATCAAGGACATGTAAGGAAATTTATCCAAGAACAGTTGTTACTCTATTGGCAATAGTAACCATTAGTGTGACTGTGTCGTGGTTTGTGATTTTTGGTTTTCGGTATTCCACATCATAACGTCATTGTGGGGCACTGGAAGTTTAAGTGTTAATGCTCAAGATCTGTGTACCTGCCTGGAAGAGAAGAAGAACTACATACCCCAGGGGACTTTGTGGTCACAGAGAGGAGATATAACTCCTGGCAAGGTCACCTGATGCGCTCTTCTTCGCCTGCTCTTCTTTGGCAGCTCTCCTCCCATCTCCCTGGACTGTGCATCTCACCTCAGTGTTTTGGTGAGGCCTACCCACCTTTCGGACATTCTCTCTCTCATTATATTTGATTTATTAGCTTCAATTCTAATAATATTTTATTATAGTGTGTTATCTTGCATTCCAATAATATATTTAGTAAATTAGTTTGTTTCTCCTCAGATCGTTGCCGCTGTTTTTAATTATTCTGGATATAAGGGAACACTGTTCCCTTTTTCCAGAGGCGTGGATTTTGAGGAATTCCTCCGCCAGGCTAGTCATGGAACTGGGCCAAACCAGCCCGTAAACCGTTGACAGACTGTTACTAGTGACTTACTTCACATGAGGAAAGATGTACCTGTCACCCATTTAGTAGTCTGAATGTAAAGTACGTCCAACTCATGCAGCCTGGTACAGCTAGTAATATCGCCTGCCCCATGTCAACATATTATCATGGCAGAGGATCTTTTCCACTGAGTGAACAGCCTCAGCCCTGGGCACTCAATCAACACTGGTAAACAGTCAAAACATGTATATGCTATTGATACTGTCTTAGCTGAAACCGACAAAGAGAGGGCACAGCACGGTGTCAAATCAACCTCTCATGATTGCCACACCCACTTATTTAAATCAGTGTCCTGCTGTGCTTACATGCGCTTGTCTCACTTGGTGAGTAAAATAAAGTGATTATTAATAATAATATTTCAACCTACCTAATGTCATCTCAAAAGAAAACAGACTCTCTAAAAGAAAAGCCATGGATGAAGGAAGAGTGTTCAGTGAAGGTCAAGACAAATAGTATGGCACTACGCATAACTTCATAACTTTTTTATGCTTAATTTTCTTTCCTTCTTTTTTTTTTTTTTTTTTTTTTAATCTGTCACGTATGTTTTTTTTTTTTTTTTTTTTTTTTTTAAAGCTACAGATCAAATGGACTTTATTTTAAAACATAGTTTTGTGGTAGTAAATCTGATTGCGAGGAAAATAAAAAAAAAGATTTACTATGGTGAGTATATTATCAAGTAACATATAGAAAGTACAGCAAGTATAATTTGTAGTGATAAAAAAATGACTTTTCTAAGATAAGTCTGTTGAGACAGAGTATAGCCAAGCAAACAGAAGAAACAGGAAAATCTATCTGTAGAAATTTGGAGAGCAAAGCTGTTAATTTCAAATTTTATGATTTGGTGGTAGATGAAATACTGATGCTAAAGATATGGCTCAACTTGTCATTTTTAGTAGACATAAAATTGTAATGAATATAGTGTCACTGAAGAAACGGCTTTTTTGGTTCCATTAAAAGACACAATTACATCTCTTGACTTGTATGAAGCATAAAAAATTACATTCAAACAATTTTCTTTAAACTCTATCAACACATCTGGTATAGCTACAGATGTTGCTCTGATAATGGTTGATTTAAAAAATAAATAAATAAAAAGAGGTATTTATAAAATTAATAGAATCATACAATGGTCTGGGTTGAAAAGGATCTCAAAGATCATCTAGCTTCAACCCCCATGCTGTGGACAGGATTAACAACCACTAGACCAGGCAACCTGTTCCAGTGTGTCACTACTGTCTGAGTGAAAATTAATAGAAGATGATGTAATTGATGCCAGAACTTCAATTTTCATGAAATATCACTATATCACTATCATGGTTTTGTGACTTTTGTGTTGTTGTATTCTACATCATAACATCATGTAAAGCACTGGGAGTTAAAGAGTTAATGTTCTGGTTCATTGGACCACTGTTTCTGGGTGCTCAATTCTTAGAGGGGGATTGGGGGGGGTGCATTCCCCAAAGGACTTTGCACCCAGAGGAAGAGAGATGGAGCTCCTGGCAGGTCGGGAGCTTCTCTCTGTTCACTCTCAAGGAGCACACGGTCCCCATCATGTTTTTTGCCTGCAGCTTTAGAGTAGGCCTTTGGTTTGGACACTCTCTCTGTCATTTTGTTTGATTTGTTGGCCTCAAATCTAATTGTATTATGTTGTATTGTGTTATCTTGCACTCTGATATCATATCTAGTAAAATGATATTCCTCCTGAGATCATTGCTTCTATTCTGTTTTTAGAGCGATCTACTATCTCCCTACCCTTCCCCTCTTTTTCACTTTTCCAGGGTGTGGGTCCACAAGTCACCTGCCTCATTAGTAATGGGACTGGCATCTTTTTTCTCTCTCTCTCTTTCTTTTCCAGGCCAATGTCCCCCTGTCATGGACACAGATCTAGAGGTAACTCAATGTCAATCACACATCAGGAAAATTTATATGCAAAAGTTTTAAAAAAGTAATAATGTCATGCAAAGCATAATCAAAGCTGTGAATTTCATAAAGTCCAAAGGACTGAATCCTTGCCAATTTCAGCAATCCTTTATAAGTATGGATGCTGATTATAGTGACGCCATTTACTTTTTTGAAGTAAGGTGGCTAAGCTAGCATAAAATGCTAAAAAGATTTTATGATTTCCGAAATTAAGTAATTCATGGAGTTAAAAGGAAAATTTGTGCCAGATTAAAAATGTCTCACAGATTTAGCATTTTTTGGTGCATTTGACCACTCATTTAAATGAATTAACATGTGCCCTCAGGATGAAAATCAACCCCTCCATGCTATTTCATACTAACAGCTTTCAAAACAACTTAAATTATTACAAGCTAAAATTATGGCAAATAAATGCATGTATTTTGATATATTAGCCAAAAACTGTGCTGCGAACAGTGAAAATAGTCTTGCTATCCGTTTTCATAAAGGAATCTTAGAATAGGTTTCAAGATTTCTGAAAAAAATCATCAGTTGTTTTTTTTTTTTTTTTTTTTTCTTTTGTATATTTGTGACTGTATTTTCAGTTGACATAAACATATTGCCTGCAGACTTTCAAATGAAATGTATAAAATTGCAATCAGATATTATTTTTTTTTTTTTTTCTTCATGTATCTTTATTAGATTTTTTTATGACCTATCTTATACATGATCTGCTGGAGAAAAAAAATCCCTCCCTTTACAATCACAGCTTATTCATGTCACCACTTTTTGGCAGTGCATATAGACTTTTAAATCTGAATTTATACAGATTATAGTTGGAGATAGCGATTCACAAGGCTGAAATGCAAGAAGAGTATAAGTTCTTCAAAAATCTCTGAGAGACAATTTGGGAACTCATGAACAGTTGCAACCACTTCTGTCAAACCAGACTGATGCAAAAACAAGGTGAAATATCCCACTAGCTTATGTTTTTGTTGCTCTCCATTGTTATGTTTTATATAAATATATATATTTGTTTATAAGTATTGTTATTTGTATGCATTAATATTATATATTTTATATGTGGCCCAAGACAATTTCTCTTCACTTAATGTGGACCTGGCAAGCCAAAAGATTGGACATTCATTATTTAAATAGTGCCAGTGGATAAATTTATTTTAAAAATAATGCTTATGTAGTAGCATTATATCATAATTTCTTTCTTGATTGACTTCATCTAGTTTTAATAAATCCTTGTCTTCTGGTATTTACAACAGTGCAAGATAGTCTTGTCTCTTTCTCCCCACAAAATCTGTAGTTAAGTTTCATGGTGCAATTATTGCTGGTTGAAAACTATCCAAAAAGCCTTTTATATATCATAGTTAGTCTGTAAAATTCTGAGGATCCTAATATGCATCTCTAGCTTAAAATAAAAAGAAATTTATTCTCACTGTAACATTCACCTGTAAAATCTGTCTTTTAGTTAAAGCTCATTTTCTCTTTGGAAATAATCATATTCCCCAGGGATACAATGGCATTCTTAGAGGTGTAAATCAAGACTGTATAAAATTTTTCTGATAATGATTTTCCACAGACCACCATTATAGAATTTTTGATCAATATTTTTGGAATACATACACTAAAAAACGTAGGCAGTTTTCAGTATAAAAGTCTTTCTCTTTTAATTTAATATGTATACAAGTGTGAGAATATTTTAATCATGGAAAAAAATATATTGTCTAGTTGGTTGCTTGTCTGTTTTATCTATTTTTGTATATCAAATTATTTTCTTCCACAAAAGTCACTTTTTTAACTGCCAGTCCTTAGAAATAACAAGATGGGCATACAATAAAACTGAGGTCCACACATCATGCTAAATTCCTTTCTTGATACTACTTTCACTGACATAAAACTATTGAAAATGTAACAGCTATCAAGATTTTTTTAGTTTCTTAGCATCCCAGGGGTGAAAACAAATCTTTCAAAACTGCTGTGGTCATACATTGCCTTTGACTCTTCTAAGATCATTCAAACAATGGATGGAAAACAGACTTTTCAGTTTCCTCCATTCACATATTTAACAATTATCGTACAATTAGTATATGATAATAAATATGTATTGCCTGTTTGACTAGCATTTTTTGAGGAATTTGGTTAAAGTCTTGAATATGAAGACTATATATGGAAAATATAAGTTTGAATGGAGTTAAAAATAAATCAAAATCTGAATTAGAGAGGACTGGAAAGAAAATTAAGATGGAATGGGAAGGTAATAATAAAGACTTTCTTACTTTAATTATTTTTCTTTTTCAGAAACAAATACATATTTGGCAGCAGAAGATGGCATGGATATGTCTCTGATATAAGCTGAAGCAAGTTCTAAGTATTATTCTTCCAATAAAAAAATCATTGTCCTTCATTTCTTCCATATATTTTTTTAAGCTTTTTTATGATAAAAACTGATCAAATCATTCTTAAGAAAAGTTGAAAACAATAGCCTATTAAGTTATCTTTTAATAAATATATATTGTTAGTATTTTTAAACATAGCAAGATGCACAAAATATGTATTCTTGTCATAAAAGTGCCAGTATTACTTAGATTTATCCATTACCATTATTTTTAAGTTTTTTTTTTTTTTTCAAAAATAAAGGACATTATAATAATAATATAACAATAAATACACAATAATATTATAACAATAAATACACACAGATACACACTTCCATTTATTTTAATAGCATCATAAGGCAGAAATTAATCAATTCTATATCAAGTAGCACATTATTGTCATAAGAATTCTCTGTTGACTTCAATGCATTATTGTAAACACTCTTAGTGTTTCCTCAACCATTAAACTTACAAAAGGCAGACATTCACAAAGATAAGAATTTTGAAAATACTAGGTTTCTTACTACTACAAGAATTTCCACGTTTAGAGGATCTTTACAAGAATTTGAGTAAGCTACATGTTCCTGTACGCACTCATCTCTAGAAAACAGTAAATAGGAGAGATCTGGAATTTAAACTAGATTATAGACTTACAATTAACAACTCAAAATCACATGCAGGTGTACAGGAGCCTTCAGAGAAGACCCTACAAGTGCAATGAGGAGCACGTGAGACAGCAGTCTCACATCCACTCCTCAGTGAATATAAGTTTAAATGAAAGAAAGAGTTTCACAGAAAAATGAAAGAAAGGGGTTAGAAATAAAGTGACAAAATGTCCAAATAATAGGGAAAAGTATTTTCTTTGAGTGTTCAAAATTGATACTACAAAGTTCTGGAGTTTAGCCTTCTGAAATACAAACACAATTTAAAGCTTAAAGGTGTTAACCCATTTTTAGAAAGTCTCGTAGTAAAACATGATGTTATTTCTGCTGTTTTTAAAACTACTGTTTTCACATGAACAGTGGAATCACAAAATAAAACTGTCAGACTGTTCTCCTGGGTTTAGGTTTCCATTATCTAGGAGCATTGTTTGTTGCCAATATATATGCTGTGCATGATGGCTATATGTGTTAGGCAAATAAGGTTTCCTCATGAGTTTGATTTTGATTGTACACTAATCATATTGTCTCCTGTTACAGAAAAATTGTGACTTTTTTCTATCCAATACTATGAAAGAAACTTAAAGCACAGGAGAATATTTTGATACTTTGGTTAAGTTTGTTTATCTTAGTATCTTTATTATATTACATTTAAATTGTTTTTAACAACATACTAAATTTCAACATACTTCATTCAAATGACATCACATTAAACATAGGTTTTCTCAAAAGTCTTTGTGCATGGAATAGAGAAAAAAAAAATGAACCACACATTTCCAATGATCTTAATTTTCTGTCTGAAACATATCCAACTTGCATTTCATTACTAAAGATTGTTAAGAGGAAAATATTTTGATTAAACCCTGCATGTGATAAAAAGTTTTAATTCCTACTGTTCCTGTCCCTTATTAATTCTGAAGCTAGTTTCTTACAAGAGATTCAACATACAAAATTGTCATTTATGCTTGAAGAAACTATCATTTTAACAGTCACTCAACTTTTTGGTTTATGTTATCTCTTTCCCTTTGAAATTATAGTCTGCTCCAGACTATGTTATTGGTAGTCCCAAAATGCAACATTGTTAAGTTTCCCAAGTATAGCACTGAAGAAATTCAGCTTTATGACAACAGCTTCAGCTAAACTATGCTAGAAGATAAACAAACAAGCAAAACAAAAAACAAAAAACAAACAAACAAACAAAAAAAACAACAACCAACCATAAATGATTGTAGATATATGTAGGTAGAGAAATAACTTTTTCCTCACATTCTCTTGGAAGGGAAAAAACAGACAAGCAAGTAAATGAACAAACAAAAAGTAACTAAGAATTAATAACTAACATTACCAGACTACTTACCTCTCTATATTATTTTTGTGATCCAGGAATCACAGTAATATGTTGTAATGTAATTCTTCCTATAAACATTCAAAATCGTGGAAAAGAAATAGCAAAAATAGTCACTCACCCTCAGCTTAGGGGTTTGGAATTCGTTCAAAATTTCTCTATCCTGAGATCTGAAAAATACAAAACAAAAACCTTCTATCAACATTGACAATAAATGGCTGAATATTAGATATATGATAAAAAATACATAATATTTCAATATTTCAAATAACATATACATATATTATAGGAAAATCAATATGTTTAAAACATTAAATGGCTTTTGGTGAAGCATTTTGTACATCAGAAAAGTAATCTAAACTTTAATGCATATTCATTTCAGGTACACACAAACACACTTACAAATCCACATTATCATGATCACTACTACTCCTCACCAGTGTTCTGAGGAAAAAATTAATTAACTCTCTCCGTTAGTTGAGAATTTGTGAATTTTCATGGTGCTTGGTGCATGCCATGGATAACTGTACAAGGAGTTCAGAGAGCACACTAGAGCTGTTCAAAGTTTGCTAGAGAAGTTTTTCGAGAATAAATAAAGAATAAGCAGTTCTTTTGGGTAACAAATTATTTCAGTGCTAAGAAGATTAAAAAAAAAAAAAAAAAAAAAGCAAAACAAAACAAAACTCCTTTGGACTACATTATAACAATGTGGTTCCAGGTATGAAATAAAAATAATCAATGTAATCATAGAGAAAATACATTTCATGTATGACAAGAATCAGTGCTTTGTGAAAACTGATGAACATGCATTGGAGTGAAAGTATTGAATGGGGGTGGATGTTTATAAATCTGGGTATGTGAAAATTCAGTTTCTTCTGTATAAGCAGAGGAAGAAAGATTTGTACAGCACAACTCCTTTATAAGCATCAAATATAAATGATTCATCACTGAATTAAAAGTCATTTCATGGAACTGGAAGTAATTCTTTGTAATTATTAAGGTTTGTTAAATTTATCAATACTATAATCATAGTTATTCAATTAATAAGGCTTGAGGTTATCCGTTAGATTAATAAGAGCAACAACAACAAAAAAATACTTTCCTACAGCAAATTAGTCTCCAACTTTACATTAATGAAGATTAATGCATACATTTTAAAATCTTGCAAAGATATATTGCAAAATACACAAAGTCTAAATATGTGTGAATAATAGAAAAAAAAAAAAAGGATAAAAAAGAAAAATAGTGCATGGACATACTATTACATTTATTTTAAAATTAAGTACAGTTAATACAAAAGAAGATTAAAAGCTATATTAGCAATTTGCATGGTTTAGAGGAGATATGTATGACTGTTATCTAGATATCCTATTATTATACTATGATAATCCATTCAGTGCTTAAGGTATTGACAAATTCTGGCATTTTTTTTTTATTATTTTTTTTACTTGCTAAGGTACTATTCCTTCTTTTTTTTTTTTTTTTTTTTTCTTTTTTTTTTTTCTTTTTTTTTTTTTTTTTTTCCCCTTGTTTTTGTTAGTGATAGCTCAAGGAAGTCGTCATGGTTTTATGTTTTTTTTTTTTTTTTTTTTTTTTTTTTTGTTTTTATTTTCAGTATTCCACATCAAAACATCATGTACTGGAATTAAAGTGTTAATGCTCTAATTCTACGTACCTATCCCTATACATTACGGAAGTCATGGGATCTGACCCTTCCGGGGGGGGCGGTCTCTTACTGCCTGGCAGTGGGTGCTGGAGGGTGTTTTCCTAGCCGTTCCAAGCTTTTCCGGTTTGACTCGGTCTTGGGAACTCTCTCTCATATCTTATTTGATTTATTAGTCTCAATTTCAATTAGACTGTATTATATTGTGTTATCTTGCATTCCGATATCATAGTTAGTAAAATAAGTTTACCTCCATAGATTGTTGCCGCTGTTTTTTTCCCCCCCCTTCCTTCCTTCCCATTTTGTGGGGCCAGGCGGGGGGTGGGGAGGGCAGGGGCCTACTGCCCCCTGTCACAGGCATAAATTGATCTAGTTAACTCCGTGACAGAAGTGCAGATATTTTGCCAGTGTTACAGACATACTCAAAAATAAAACAGGAAAAAAATCACATATATGTGAACAACATTTATCCATCAAAAATAAATTCAGGTTACTTCTACATTTTAAGATTCTAATATGAAATACTGAATTGAACATTTAAAACTGAGAATTACACAGGCCCAGAAACTTTTACCTACTTGAAGTCCTCAGACTTTTCAGAATAAACCCTGAATCACTGCCTGCATTCAGGTACAGGTCTTTTGAGACTCTGAGCAGACTGTCCTGTCATTGCAGATGCTGAAACTATATTATGAATAAAAAAAAAAAAAAAAAAAAAAACTGTTGTAGTAGGCATTAACAAGATATCGGGCTGTGATGTGAAAGGACCCCCTGCTGTGTTGTAGTAAGCAATAATGGGGTATGGGGTTGTGACGCGATAGGACCTCCCCTGCTCTGTGAGTAATGTGTGAGTAACATGTGACGCATGCTTAAGGAGCTTAGGCGAAACGGGATGTGTATTTAAGGGGGGTTGCTGTGCCTTAATAAAATGCCATTTGCTTCTTCATCATATTGGTGTCAGTGTTGCTATGGCCCTAGTGAATGCAGATTGCTAGCCCCTAGGCAGTGCAGCCTGTGACACAGTGGTTGCCGGTGGTAACAAATGGTGCCCCGTGTGAGGCAGATCGGACTGTCACCCTTTACCTTCCGGCAACTAGCAGTGCGGTGTCGGCGCTGACGCTGGGGCTCATAGTCGGCGAGAGGCAGCGTGCTAGTGTCACTGCGCTGAGGTCTGGGCCATCATCGAGCGAGAACCAGCGCGGTACGGGCGCTGTGCCACAATTTGTAGTAGGTGGAACGGCAGGGTAGCGGTGCTGCACTGAGGTCTGAATCATGGAACCGGTAATTAAGGTAATACTCCAGCTGTGCAAGGATTACTGTGGCAAGAACGCTCCTTTTAAGAAGGAGGTAGCTACAGTTATTTCCAGGTTAGAGTGGGAAGGGGAGGTTAAGGCCCCCCGAGAGATTCTTGACCGCTGGAGGTGGGACAATCTCACCTCCGTGCTCGCGCAACATATTATGAGCGCACAGAAAGGGGTCTGAGCTAAAAACTTGGGGCCTGATACTAGGAGCGTTGAAGGCAGCCAGAGAGGAAAGAAAGATATCGGCGGAGGCTCAGTTGCTTTTGGGTCTCAGCGACAGGGCCGGGACACCAGACCCGGGGGGTTCCGGAGGGGGCTCGGGAGCGGTTGTTGTTTACAGGGGCCGAGAGGAGACGGAGCCACTGGCTGAACTGACAGTACGCAGTCCAAAAGGAGACAGACAACAAGACAGAGGATGTTTGCTAACTCACTCCCCGCCACCATATCCAGACCGGTCAGGTGGAACGTTGTATCCTTTATCTGAATTGCATCCGTGCGCCCTGGCTCAAAGGAGCAGAGGAGGGTACGACCCACACGGGCGGGATCAGCTTACTTACTGCCGGCACAGGGAGGGGACAGATAAAAGGCCTGCTGTCTCAGACTACACCCAAGAGCGATAGCTCAAGCGACAGTTCAGCGGATGAAGGGGTAGTTAGTCCAGGGAGGAAAAGGAAGGGCTCCATGACGGACTGGAATCGAATAAGATCTGAGGCACTGGGGAAGGGTATAGTCCCAGAAGCATTCCCGGTGATTGTGAGTGATCATGGCCCTGAATGGGTGCCGCTTGACCCCAAAGGCATTACACGCCTGATGGAACTTATGGATAAAAAAGGCCTAAAATCACCTCTGACGCTAAATGCGCTACAGGCTTTGACCGCACCGGGGCCTCTCCTCCCCCACGACATCACAAACCTGATGCGTATGGTGCTTAAGCCGGTTCAATATACTGTGTGGGCGACAGACTGGATGACGGAAATGCGGGGATACACTGGGGCGGCGGAGGTCGACCCGAACCACCCGCTGCATGAGACCAGCATCCTGTGACTCTCAGGAAAGGCTGAGGGAATGGTCTCAACCCAGGGCTAATTAGCGAAACTAAGGCCAGGGGAGCTCATAGCAGCCATTGATGCAATGATAGAGGCGTTTAAAAAACTCGCACATAAGGCCGAACCACCCGTTCCGTGGACAGACATTATCCAGGGCCCGAATGAATCCTTTCAAGACTTTGCAGACAGGCTTTTAGCTGCTGTAGAGGGGTCAGATCTTCCGAGATTGGCCCAAGGGCCAGTGATCATTGATTGTCTGCGACAGAAATCGCATGATAATGTTAAGGCATTGTTGTGGGCCGCCCCGGGAATGCTCAACACCCTGGGAGAAATTATCCAGTAGGTCTTAGATAAACTCAAAGCGACGCCTTTAACTAATGAAGGGTTAGCTGCGGCGATAGTTGCAGCTGTTGGCCCACGACAGCAAAGATCTCTGCAGCAACAAGGGCCGTGTTTTCGATGAGGCCAACATGGCCACATTCGAGCACAATCTCCCTCTGGGGAAGGCCAGTTAAGGCTTCCTGACCATAGGAAGGGGGTATGCAGCAGTTAAACATAATGAATCCGGGAAAATATTGTGGGTCCTGTCATGAAAAATAAAACCAGATGTGAGCAAGACGCATGATGATGGCATTCACAAAACTTGAGTCAAGGTGTGAGTTTTTCTGCAAACCGAAGCCGACGCCAGGACGACGGGACCGGGAACCACTCATCAAGAGGAACCTCACACCATTGCTGACGCTTTCGATGTTACTGATGATTATGGATGCTTGCAAAATTGCCTGCGACGAATGATGGAGAAGACTTTTGACCAACGAATAGAGTATCTTCAGCTACATGAGAGACTATAAGGAACGCAATATATAATCATATATAATCATTTGTATAACCTACGCTAGGGCTATTAGGCAGTATGCGAATATCGCGCTGTAACAGGGCAAGGCTTTACCGAGCACGGGGAGGGGGAGATGTTGTTGTAGGCATTAACGAGATATCGGGCTTTGATGCGAAAGGACTCCCTGCTGTGTTGTAGTAGGCGATAACGGGGTATCGGGTTGTGACGCGATAGGACCTCCCCCGCTCTGTGAGTAACGTGTGAGTAACACGTGACGCATGCTTAAGGGGCTTAGGTGAAACGGGATGTGTATTTAAGGGGTTGTTGTGCCTTAATAAAATGCCATTTGCTTCTTCATCACATTGGTGTCAATGTTGCTATGGCCTTAGCGAATGCAGATTGCTAGCCCCTAGGCAGTGCGGCCTTTGACACGGTGGTTGCTGGTGGTAACAACAAACAAACAAAAAAAAATCAGTAATAGAAACACCTCCTATTTCAAAAGCTTAAAATAACTGTCTCTCTTCAAACAAATTTTCCTAAAATATTCTTCTGCATTTTGTACCTTTCTTTGTTTTCTTTTTTCAGTTGTTACAGAAGCAGTTGAATTGAACCACTAACAAGATCTGCCTCAGACGAAAAAATGCCATATGATCCAAACATATTTTACAATCTGATTGTATAAAAGACTCTAATTTTATTTGTGGCCCACATCACCCTTTGTTCTATTATTTTGAATATATGTTGTTACAATTGTATAATATTTTTATATTACTAAATAGTTTTGATATAAAATGTTTAGCTAACTGGGGGAAAGAAAGCCTGTTTAGTTGGAATCACGACACTGAGGTAGTTTTATCACAGTAGAAAGTGAGAGTTGTAAAATAGGTAAGGTTTCTTAAAACAAAACAGTACTGAAATAAAAGTAACAAAACTGACTGAAAAAACTGATAAATTGAATTGCAAATTGTAATGAAATATAATAAATGTTAGTAACAATGAAGTATTAAACATATCAAGGCTTATGAAGCACAGGACTAAGAAAAACAAGCTCTTCTTGGCATGCTACAGATGAATTTTGTTTGCAATTGTGCAGTAATAAAATTTGTCAAATAAGCTTCCACAACTTTTAGGCTAGCTCCATTTCAGCTCTTGGAAACATGTAAGATTAAATTGTATTAGGAAAAGCAGGATAATTTTTTAATAAGTTTTTTTATTATTATTATTCTGTGATTTAGCTCTCATCAAACAAATCGATAAACATTAGTCTTGTAGATAGGTTAAAAAAAACTAGTTGTATTTCTCCCTTCTGTGATGCAGATGATGCTTTTAGAATCAGTGCCAGTTAAGATGAACAATTCAAATTTTTTTCTTACCAATTCAGATGTCCACATATTACATCTGGATTTTTTTCTGAAGTCTTTTCACATTTATTAAGAACAACAAAAGATTACAAAAGATTACAGACTTTTTGTTGTTGTTGTTGTTTGTTTGTTTGTTTTAATAAGAAAGCATAAATGGAATGAATGAAAAATTTTGAAAAGGACTGCTTTAGGGATTGCTATGTAAACTGCTTCAGTTCACAAAATCACAGACTTGCAAGGTTTGAAAGGGACCTTAAGAGATCAACTGAGTTCAACCACCTGACTAAAGCAGGTACCTTACAATAGGTCACACAAGTAGGTTTCCAAACAAGTCCTGAATAACTACATAGAAGGAGACTCTACAGCCTCTCTGGGAATTGTTCCAGTGCTCCAACACTCTTACTGTAAATAAGTTCTTCTTTATATTAGTATAAAACTTTCTATATATAAGTTTTATGCCATTACTTTCTGTCCTATTGCTACACACCATTGAGAAGATCTTGGCCTCATCCATTTGCCTCCCACCTCTCCTCTAGATATTCAAAAATATTTATCAGATCTCTCCCAGCCCTCTTTTTTCAAGGCTGAACAGACTCAGGTTACTCAGCCTTTTCCCAAATAGGAGATGCTCCAGGCCTTTTATCATCTCCAGCCACCTGCTGGACTCCTCCCTGTCTTTTGAACTAGAAAGTCCAGAACTGGATGCAGTATTCTAAATGTGGCCTCACCGGGGTATAGTAGAGGTGGAGGATCACCTTCTTTGACCTGCTGGCCATACTCTTTTTAAGACACCCCAAGATACCACTGATCTTCTTGGCCACAAGGGCACTGCTTGTTCATGGCCAACCTGTTATCCACCAGGACTCAAAAGTCCTTCTCCTCAGAGCTCAACTCCAGGTCATCCACTAAACTGTACTGATGCATTGTGAACCATAAAATCAATTGAGTTGGAACGGAGCCTTAAAAGTCACCTAGTCCAACTCCACTGCAATGAACAGGGGCATCTATAGATTGATCATGTTGGTCAGAGCCTGGTCCAGCCTGACCTTGAATGCCTCCAAAGATGGGGCATTCAATACCTTTCTGGGCAACATTTTCCAGTGCCTCACCACACTCATCATATAAAAGGTTTTTCCTTATATTCAGTCTATATCTCCTCTCTTTTGGAGGAGTTTGCTCTCTTTTCCTAGGAAAATAGACCCTTTTTATATACCCCCTCAAGATACTGAAAGGCCTCTATCAGGTCTCCCCAGAGCCTTCTCCAGACTGAACAGTCAGAGCTCTTTTAGCCTGTTCTCATAGGAGAGGCATTCCATCCCTTGCATAATCTCTGTGACACTTTTTTGGATTGCTCCAAAAGGTCCATGTCTGTCCTGTACTGAGGATTCCACATCTGGACACTGTACACCAGGTGAGGTCTCACAGCACAGAGCAGAAAAGCAAGATCACCTCCCTTGACCTGCTGACCATGCTTCTTTAGATGCAGCTCAGGATACATCTGGCTTTCTGAACTGTGAGGGCACATTGCTGGCTCATATCCAGCTAGCCATCCATCATAATTTCTCCCAAGTCCTTTTCAGCAGGGCTGTGCTCTATTGTTTCTTCCTCCTGTTCGTATTCATAAAAAATGCTTTTGTAATTCAAAATAAATAAATAAATAAATAAATCAAACAAATTCATTGAAAAACCCTTCATACACTAGAAAGCCTTCCTCAGAGGTACTGAAAAACAAAACAAAACAAATTAGATTAGAAAAAATTTTGTCTCTCAGGTAGAATGTCATATTTTGACAAGAGCAGAACAAAAAAATTAAAAGTGACACTGAGACTGAGACTGAGACAATCATAAATCAAAGTGGACCAAAGCAAATCTTATCAGCAAACTACTACTTTACTTGTATTTACATATACTGTGTAATGGTGAATTTTCAGCTCAAGTCAGATATTCCGGAAAAAAATGTATCAATAATCTCACTATTTGTGTTCAAGAAATGCTTAGAAGGAATGAGGGCTGTTTAGTCTGGGAAAGAGGAGGCTGAGGGAAGACCTTTTTGCTCTCTCCAAATATCTGAAAGGTGACTGCAGTGAGAGTGGGGTTGGTCTCTTCTCTCTGGTGACAGGACAAGGGGAAATGGCCTCAAGTTGCGCCAGGGGAGGCTTAGGTTGGATATCAGGAAAAACTTATTTACAGAAAGGGTTGTTCAGCACTGGAATAGATTTCTCAGGGAGGTGGTTGAGTCAGCATCCCTGGATATGTTTAAAAACTGTTTGAATGTGGTGCTCAGGGACATGATTTAGCGGTGGGTTGTTAGGGTAGTATGGTTAGGTCATGGTTGATGACCTTTAAAGTCTTTTCCAACCTGACTGATTCTATGAATGGACATGGCTTAGTGTGGAAATATTGGTGGTAAGTAGGCAGTTGCACTAGATGATCTTGGAGGTCTTTTCCAACCTTTGTGATTCTATGATTTTAAAGCTGAAATCCCAAATACTATGTGTACTATGCTGCAATACACCAGTACATAGTTGAATTTCACCTATATACTTAACAATTTATGTCTTCTTACCATGACTGTTAAAAGGTGTATCATAATACTTAACAAGTGAATAATCTATGAATGATATTACAAATAAAAATGAGTTCATTGATTTGCAGAATAAACATCTGTGAAGAGTAGATGTCAATCATACCAAAGTCATGCACAGTTGAAAGTGGGGACATGAACATAAATCTTACTACCTTTCCATCAAAGAATAAGGACATATTTGAAGTCCTTTTATTATTAGATTAAAAATCTACAAATGCTTTTATTGTAGGTAGGCAAAACTCAAATGCAATCCCGCATTGTTAACAGAAATATTGATTGAAAAAGTCACTTTTTTTTTTCTGTGCATAAATATTTTTGCTCCATAGAACAGTCTTAATATCTTTCAGCATCTTTAGCTCAAGAGTTGTGAGTTTTAATTAATGTTTCTCATAACCTTTCAGAGGTATGGGATAAAAAAAAAAGTTATTTTGTTTCATACCAAAGATTATTTCCATGTATATAAAAATAAAATATCAATAAAATACTTCATTTCATTATGTAGTCTTGCCAGAAAATTAATCATAATTTGGAGAAAATAGAAACAGTGTTTCCTGAAAGTAATTTGGTTTTCATTTAAGTAAAAGTGATTCATTCTCTAGATTTACAAACTCACAGAAGCCATGACACTATTCAGCAAAATTAAAAATTAAAATTTTAGCCAATTCCTATATTTTCAGGATGTTTTTTTAATCAGTTATTAAATTTTAGAGCATTTTTTTAATTGAAGTTCTTTAAATCTCACAAGATCTCTGTTATATGTATCATAAACATTTTAGAAAGAAAACAGCAAGCTATTACCATGTGGTATTACTCTATTCATTCTATTGACTTTGTTATTTAAATAAAAATCATTGATAAGAACCACAGAATCACAGAATTCAGACGAAGGGGCCACTGGAGATCACTGAGTCCAAAACCTTTGACAAAGAAGGCTATCTATAGTATATTGCAGGGGAAAGCATCCACACAGGACTTGAGTATCTCCAGAGAAGGAGACTTCATAATCTTTCTGGGAAGCCTGTTCCAGTAAAATCTCACAGTAAAGAAGTTCTTCCTCATATTATTATGGAACTTCCTGTGTTGCAGCTTTTAACCAGTGCCCCTTGCCCTGACACTGTGCATCACTGAAAAAAGCCTGACCTCATCCATTTGACATCTATTTGACTGATGCATTTTAGATATTTATAAACAGTGATGAGATCTTCTGCCAGAAGACTCAACTCTTCTCCAGGTTGAGTCACAGGTCTCTCAGCCTTCTTTTGTAAAGGAGATGCTCCTGGCCCTTAATCACCTCTGTGGCCCTCTTCCGAACACTCTCTAGAAGATCTCTATCTTTTTCTAATTGAGGAGCCCAGACCAAGACTGCTTACCAGCCACGGCCCCACCATAGCAGAGGGGAAGGATCACCTCCTCAACTGCTTACCATGCATTTTTAATGCACTCCAGGATACCATTGGCCTTCTTGGCTGGTGATAATTAACTAAACATACTGTTGCATTTTCAACTTCTTTTTAGAACAGCTATTATTTAAATCACCATACAAACTAACAGAGATTTACAACTATTATTTGATGATTCACTCTTGGACAGTGCTAATGCATCTTTCTTTCAACAGGATAGAAAAAAAAATAAAAAAGAGAAAAGGGATTAGAACTCTGCTTAATGCTTTTTCTAGACTTTGACTTTAAAATAATCATATGAAGCGTCATTGCTTCATATTTATTTGTGTTAAGCTTGCAGTAACTATCAACTAATACATGTTTGCTTATTCGGTTGTTTATTCAGTTCCCTTCATTGCTATGATGCAGTGACAACATCGGTGGATGGGGGAAGAGTGATGGATGTCATCTTCCTGGGCTTCTGCAAAGTCTTTGACATGATCCCTCATTACATCCTTCTCTCTAAATTGGAGATGTATGGATCTGAAGGATGGACTATTCGATGGATTAAGATCTGGTTAGCTGGTCGCAGTCAAAGTGTTGTGATCAATGGTTCTGTGTCAGGGTGGAGGCCATTCACAAGTAGTGCCCCTCAGGGGTTGATCTTGGGACCAGTGCTTTTCAACATCTTTATCAATGACACAGACAGACGATGGCATCAAGTGCACCCTCAGTAAGTTTGCAGATGACACCAAGATGATCTGTGTGGTCAATACATTGGAAGGAAGGGAAGCCATCCAGAGGGACCTAGATAGGCTGGAGAAGTGGACTTTTGAAAACCTAATGAGGTTCAACAAGGCCAAGTGCAAGGTGCTGCACGTGGGCTGGGGAATCCCAGGTATTTATACAAACTGGTGGAAGATCTCCTTTGCAGTAGCCTTGTGGTGGAGGAGAAGCTGGATACGAGCCAGCAGTGTCCGGAGGAGGGCCACTAAGATGAGCAGATGGCTGGAGCACCTCTCCTATGAAGAAAGGTTGAGGGTACTGGGCTAGTTTAGCTTGGAAAAGAGAAGGCTCTGGGGAGACCTCATTGTGAATTTCCAGTATTTGAAGTGAGTATATAAATAGGAGGGGAATGACTGTTTATGTGGGTGGATAACAATAGGACAAGGGGAAATGGTTTTAAACTGAGACAGGGGACATTTAGGTTAGATATTAGGAATAAGATTTTCACCAGAGAGTGGTAACACATTGGAACAAGTTGCCAAGGAGTTTGGATGCCCTGTCCCTGGAGGCATTCAAGGCCAAGCTGGTTGTAGCTCTGGGCTGCCTGGTCTAGTTGTTGGTTATTGCACATAGCAGGTGGTTGAAACTAGATGATTGTTATGGTCCTTTGCAACCCAGGCTATTCTATGATTCAATGATTCTAGGGAAAACTTGTCTAAAAACTTACTTCAAACCCATTACAAACCATGAATCAAAAATATCCTGTAATATCCACAACAAAATCGGGTTGCAATTCAAAATTAAAAGAGTTCCAAGAAGACTGTGACTGTAGGATTTCTTATGTCAATCAACTGGAATTAATTTTTTTGTACTATTTTGCTTTAAGATTTGTATACAGAAAATATTTTGCTACTTTTCGATAATATCCTTTTCTCCTTGTTTCCCTTTTTAAAACATCACATGGATTTTTAGAGATTGTATTGTAAGGGAAACATAGCAGTTTTATTGTCAGTTCTGTTATCTTGTTCTTCTGCAGATTCAAGTGCAACCTACATTTTTTACATTTTTATTACTACTGTGTCGTTTTACTCATTTTCCTTACTTCTGAAACCCAATCCCTTTTTCTTTCCAAATGTATGCTTTAAAATCTATAAATTTGAAGTATTGCAACTCCAATAAAAAAATATTTTTTTCAATCTTTTTCTGTTTTTTGCTAAAACAAATTTTTTTATCAATAATATCAATTTTCTTGAAATGACAGATACACACAGAAAAAAAGCTGAAACGATCAAACAGTGTCTTTAAATTTTATAATCCCATTTTCTCAATCTCTTAAGAATATATTCTCATTTATGGTAAAATGCACCCTTATATGTATATTTCAAAGCATAACAATTCAAAAGGGTATCTGTTTCAATTGTTTTATGGAGACTATTTTTATAACACCGTATATAAATTCCTTGGAAGGCAATCTACTCTTGCATAAATCTCTCTCTTCTATCTTCTCCTTCTTCTAAGTACTAACTTTAACATGAAGTCCTGCTTTGTTGCCGAAAACATGACAGTTAAGTCTTCGTTAGTACAGCATAGAAATCATACTTTATGTAACAATAATGCCAAACTTTTTTTTTTTTTTTTTTTGTAGTATTCCTTTGGTATTTTCTTTTCTGCATTTTGGCTGGAAGGGCTACATCTGGACTTATGTGCATATATTCTCTACCTAAACACACCCTAGTCCTAGCCTGTGTACTTATATTTTATCAGGCAGAAATCAGTTTCCCTTCAAATGATTACTATTGGAAGCAAGCTAAGATACATAGGGCAGGAATGGGAAGAACTTAGAGAAAAGTAAAGAGCTCTTTAAATAAATTAAATGTGGATAGTTACAGAAGCAGTAGTGGGATACTTACACAGAGTTTGTGTGTGTCTAAGAATAAAAGCATGACAGATATTCAAGACATAAGTCAAAGATGAGCAAGACATATAAGCTAACTGGTAAAAACTATAAAGTGATAGCATAAAATCTAAATGATTTGTAGAAGCCAGCAATATACAATAATGTTATTTTGCAATTTTATATTGATAAAAGAATTCTCTCTTCTCTTCTGGCATGGGGTGAGGGAGGTGAAAGAAAGAAGAAAAAATAATCAACTCTGTAACACTCTGTACTCAAAAACTGCAATCTAAAATTTCTCATGAAAGCACCTAAATTGTAATTTCACAGGAGCGTGAAGCTATATCGTGATGAATGAGCTATAAGATGCTTAGTCACTTAGGTGTGTGAGTTCCCTTTATCATTGCCATTGATAGTTGTTGTATTGGGATCATTGCTTATATTACTAACTCAGCTTTGCTATTTGCACATTATTTTTAAGTAGAGAAAATAATAATAATAATAATAATAATGTAGTCTCCATTATTTCAACCAGGGCCTAGTTCTATCTGGGAGTATTACTCTAGTTATTCCAGAATATAGCCATTCAATTACTTTGTATTGCTTGCAGAGAAAACCTGTACTACATAAGGAAATATAGCGTGGTGGAGAGGGAAGAGGAGAGAGAATTGGAAGTACAGGTGACGTAAATGAAAATACGTGAAAAGTGCATCATTGAAAAGACAGCTTATTTTTTAAAGGGTTGAAATTAAAGTCTCTCCTATTTAATTTCACAAAACCATGATTAATACTAAAAACAATGCAACTATATGCTCTTACACAGTACACGTCCTCTCAAAGGACATCACAGAACCATAATGTCATGCATTTTGTTGTCATCTAGGATAAGAAAAAGACAAAGCAGTAATAACACAATATGGAGGGGTGGAGTAAAATTAGAATTAATTGCAAGTGTATACAGTGAAATCAGTCATTCTTGTGAGCAGAGAACTGATAAGATATGTCTATTTTGTAATTCCTCTTACTGTACTGCACTGGTTATAACAAGAAACATTACTTCTTGCAAGTAAGTTTATAGAGCTGAAGATAAAAAAAAATATACTTCTGTTTACTGCAAAGTCTGAAAACAGAATTTAAACAGCTGGAAGAATTCTTAAATACTATCTTTAGGTTCCAAACATGCTAGAACTATTAAAAAATCAGCATAACTGCATTGCCAATTCTAGCAGGTGAGAGTAACTGTAGAAAATATCAAGCACTACTACAGGACATATTTTCTCTTTATTCAACTTTACAAAATGTCGGGTTTGGATTTGTTTTGTTTTGTTTTTCCATTATTTCTTGTTCATTTGTTTGTTTTCATAATGAATAAGACAATTGATCAAATCATATAATGAAGATAGTTGATTTGTTTTGAATAAATGGAATATGATATACATGGAAAAATTAAAAAAAAATAAAAAAAAGAAAAAGAAAAAAGAAAAAAGAAAAGGTCAGAACCATGGAGTATACTGATTAATGCTGCTCATTATCCATAGCTGCCAAGTTCAGTTTTAATTTTGATGCAGCTTCCAGTCAAATCTGTGCTTTAGAGTTTCACTGTAAAACAAAAAATATACTTCTAATACAAAGATGTTAATGATTTTTCTACTTCAATACTACTTTATAGAATCTTTATGTCAAAGGCTAATGTCCTGATTAACTTCAAGCAAACAAGTCTGTGAAAAAAACATTTTTGAAGAACGTAATGTTCATAAATGAATATGTCTGCTTTCATCTCATAGTTAACACTGTTGTAATTGAGACTGAAGTTTTCTTCTCTGATGTTGAGGACAACTATACGTAATTCAAAATATATCTCAGTTTATCTTCTTTACTGAATAATTAAAAATACTGAAGAAACATAGACTTTCTGGGAAGTACTTGGGACACACTCCTGAAGATTATCATGCATGTATATCTCTTAGTGACATCATCTGCATATGTACAAAATATTACACCTAGGGAATCACACCCAGAGCAAAGAAAATATACTCTTAAAGCAAAAGAAAACAAAACAAAACAGTTGCGATACTAATAATTCATGATTATAACAGATTGATCTAGAACATCCAAACTATTTTATCCTAGGTTCATTAGTACAGTTGACTACAAAGAAATTTCAACCCTATCTCAAGCCACAGACATATTTAAAAACAAACAAACAAATAACAACAACAACAACAAACATAGTGAAATATATATTAGGGGGAAAAAAAAAAAAAGAAAGAAAGAAAGAAGAAGAAAAAAAAAGATGGTTCCCCACTATACTCCTCTTACAGGGCCCTTTTGGAGTGCTGTATCCCCAGTACAGCAAAGGTATGGAACTGATGAAGTGCGTCCAGAGAAGGGCCACAGAGATAATCTAACAGCTGGAGCACCTCCCTTATGGATAAAGGTTGAGGGAAGTGGTCTTGTTCAGCCTGTAGAAGAGAAGAATGTTGTATACTTCACAGCCCTCTAGCTCAAGTTACCTATTTTGTACTTGGTTTTGGTCTTTGGTAGTGGTGCAGAAATGTCCACAAATAAACAGTGTGCCACATTTTGTCACATGCTAAGTAATCTGCTCTGTAATTTGCTAATGTATCTATTAACATTGTTATACTTGTTTTCTGCCCTACTTTTTTTCCTCCTACATAATTACCCTGATATAATTATCAATTTTATTGTCTTCTGTAGAAAACGACTATTTGTTCTTGTATATAAGTAGTTTTCTGCCCTCACTTCCTCATGTTACTGAGCAAAGCTACTCAATACTTCAAAAATGAATGAGGTAAAAGTCTATTTAGATATGGTATTTCAGATTCATGTGCTTATTTTTTACTTCATTTAATAAAGATATTTTCCTACATTCTTAGGACAGTAGCATTATTCTAAACTCCTTCTCACAGCAAAAATGTGTTTTCTTGTTTAAGCAGAATTTCAATGTATTTTAACTTTGTGACCATTGCCTCTTTTCCTATAATGGGTCACCACTGAACAGAACCTATCCAACTCTTATTTCATTCTCTTCTATCATTTACACGTATTGATGAGGTTTCTTTTGTCTAGACTATCTCAAATTATCCTCATAAGAAAGATATTTCAGTAAGACTGTTTCTCTTGCAGAATGGAGCACAACAGTGGACAGAGAACCCAAGTACGTCTTGAAGGTTTGAGACACAGGGAAAATTCACTTTCATTGAAGTGTTCACAGTTCTCTTCTTAACTCAGCCTAGGAGGCTGTTGGTCTTTTCCCAAAGAATTAGTTGTTTTCACATGATCTACTTGGTGTTCATCAGAACAGCTATGCATTCTGCAGAGCTGCTTTCCAGTTCATCGTGCACACGGACTTAATTTTCTCCAGGGGTGGATCTTACAATTGCCTGTTGTTGCCCCTCTGAATAGTGGCACATGCTGTGTATTCTCTGCAAATTCCCTTCAAATAAATTGCAAAGATAGAAAATCATTTTCCAAATTGTAACAAAACTTATCACTTCAAAGCACTTCAATAAAGCTGGTGAATCTATGGCATTTGTGGTAATGGCTCATGTTTGTGTCCTTGCTTTTATATTTTTTCTTGATGATAAAGAGACCTGATTGCTGTCATACTGATGATTTTGAAAGAGTTCTTTTCAAAGAAACTAAGATTTGAACCGGGGTTTGAAAAAATTTCTTCAAATCGAGATTAATTAGAAAATTATACATTATTTAAAAAATAAAAGCTGGATAGTTATTTGATCAAATACACATTTTCTGGTATAAATATTCATTGGGACATTTACTGTTTCATTGTTTTTAAACAGGCATACTTATTTCATTGGTTATTCTTGAATACTAAATGAAAGCCAGAAAAGGAAGTGGCATTCCAATTTTTATTTCATCATCGTAAGGTGGCGTTCTACTTCCCTTCAAGCCAAAGTTTTAGAACCAAAGTTTTAATTCCATAATTTGCAGATTATCATTTGCCAGCTATCTGTTGAAGTCATGATACCATTAGCAAAAGCACAGTGGAATTGAGGGTATTTTGACATTATTATTTAAAACAAAGCAACACAAGCCAAATAAATCAAACAAACAAAAATAAAAAATCAAAGTGCACAAACAGACAAACAAACAAAAAAGGCAAGTTGTCGTACAATTAGGAAGACTTAATTGAATGGAGAATTTATAAATACAATCTGTTCTATTTAACTGTAGTGGGATTCAATCACCTCAGCAACAGTCAAAACGTCAAAATCAAAGTCAAAACAAAACCACTCAGCAACAATCAAAACATCTGTATGTTATTTACATTCTCTCAGCTGAAACCAGGACAAGGGGAGGGCACACTGCAGTGCCATCTCCACCTCACATGCCTGCCACACATACTCAGCTAAATCAGTGCCCAGTGTAGTACATGATACACACGCTTGTGTCACTTGCCGAGTAAAACACAGCAATTACCCGCAATGATATTTCAACCTACCTGACATCATCTCAAAAGAAAACAGAATTCCTTTAAAGGAAAAGTTGTGGGTGAAGGAAGAGCATTCAGTGAAAAATGAACAGATGAATACTTTTTGCTGTTGTTGAGAAAAATAATATGGCACTACGCTTTATTTTTAAGGAAATTTTGTCAGTTTTTGTAGAAAAATTGTTTATGCTCCCCATGTGACAAGAAGGGGTGGACCAAGAGTGGGTGGAGCCATGCTGGACTCGTATAAGGACCAGCACCTGAAGGGAGAGTATCACTTGGATCTAGGCTACTTCCTGTGATGGAGTGCTGGATAGCCAGAGAGCCCCTTCACCAATTAGCTGAGTTCAACTCTGTTTTTTTGTATATGACTATTGGCTTACCTGTAAATACTTTGCCTGGTATCACTGAGAACCTGTCATAAGAAATTTTATTTCCTCATAAGCAGAACAGGATCCTAAATGAAAAAATTCAGTTCATGTAAATACATTACCAGTAAATCTCCAAATGGAGTGTATAAAGTTTCCATCACATAGAAACCATTTTTTTCATGTGTCTGCTTACTAGAGTCTTATAAGACCTATATCATCCGTAAAAAAAAAAATATATATATCCTTTCCTTCACAATCACACCTTATTCAAGCCATTGCTTTTTCAAACTACGTACAATTGAAAACAGCTATTTTCAAGGATGAAATGCAGGGAGAGTAAAATTTATTCAGTAACCTGAGAAACACCTTGGGAACACAGTAAGGATTGCAGCCAAACCAGTCTGGTGCATTAGTTTCACAAAAACTATATAAAAATATCACACTAGTTTTGTTTCTGTTACTATATTTTTCATTGTTTTAATAATAATAATAAAAAAAAAGTAACACAACTTTATTTTTTATATACATGAACTATGTTATGTGTTTTTTCTTGTAGCTTATGACAGTTCCTCTTCATTCAATTCACTCAAGCCAAGCCACAACTTAATTTTAACAAATTTTAAAAAATCCTTGTTTTCTGGAATTTGCAATACTTCAAGATAGCGCTGTCTCTTATTTCATGCAAGATTTGTAGGTAAGTTTCAAAGTGCAATTATTGCTTACTGAATACTATGAAAAAGCTGCTTATATAATATAACCAGCTTGTAAAATCCTGAGAATCCTAATATGGCTTTCTTGCTTATATAAGAAATAAACTATATGTTTCAAAAAGAGAGACTTAAATATAAATCTTTTTTTTTTTTTCTTTTTTTCTTTTTTTCTTTTTTTTTTTCTTTCAGAAAAGTGTCTGTCTCAGTGAAAAAAATAGGAAATCCCAGACCCAGGTTATGTAGAAGACAAAGATTCAATCAGGGAAAAAAAAAAAAAAAAAAAAAAAAAAAAAAAAAAAAAAAACAAACAAATACAGTGAGCAATTTTACTCCAATAGTAGCATCTCTTATGTTTGAAGAGCAAATAGACAAGAACAAGTCTTGTGAATCTTACAAGTGGATTCAAATAAACAAACAAACAAACTGAGAGACATCTTTTCTTTCTGATTTTAATGATTAAAAGAGTTTCATTGATTTGGGGAGGGAGCATGGCAGGTCTTTTATCCAACTGAAAATAATTGAAAGCTTGAGTTTGCTCTATTATTATAGTAGAGGGGTAACATGATCATGATCTCCATATTTAATTTATCGTGATAACACCACTCTGTAAAGTACATATATTTTTAATGTGCAAATGCAGTTATGTAATAGGGAGAAACTGAAATGATTTTCTTGACAGTGGTACTGTCAGAAACTGGAACGAGACTCTTGGGAATCATCTTTTATATACTCTATATTAAGGAAAAGTGAATGAAATGAATCTTGTTTAGAATTTGATTTGGTTGCTGTCATCTTGAAAGTGTACCTAACCTGGAATACTTGAACGAGAAAAAATTCACTCCCACCATCAGGTTGGTAGCATACTAAAACAAAGGTAGCCCAATATCAATACTTAAGGCACAACTCGTACATTATATTTATCTCTCAGTAATTTTAATGGAAATTAGAAACTGCAGAAACATCAGGTTTAGGGCCTTTTGGTCTTCAGGTTTTACTTTCATCCTAGTATGCATACACTGGAGTGTACTTGTATTTATATTTTTGTTGGAAGGAAGATAACATGCTTTTAGAAAATAGCAACTCATTTTAAACAATAAATATTTCACTCCTCAGTAGTCTGATAACTTATCTGTCATTTTACAGCTCTTTTTCTGAGCTCTACATGCTGATCACACTGATTAAAAATGACTGTCAACAGGGGAAGGAAATATGTATTTGGGGATTTGAGTCCTTCTGTTTGAAGTTAAATTTGTTGGCAAAGCAACTGGAAGAAGGTTGTTTGTTTGTTTGTTTTTAAGTTTAACAGTCTTAAGAGAATGGCATATATTCTAAATAAATTAATTTATTTTTGATGTTTAAAAGTGTCTCAAACTTGAAAAAGAATTCACTACTGTAACGGTCTTCATCATGATGGAAAACAACAGATTTATACAACTCAAATAACTCCATAATTCTTTTTTAGCCTTTCCAGTATGTGTCTGCTGTGAGAAGCAGCTTTTTTACTCTTTGGTCTGAGGGTGTCTCAGTAGCAATTTACAGCTTACAAATTAGAAATGTAAAGAGACTGCGAAATTTACAGTGATAACCAACTGGCCCAGGAGGTTAAAATTCAGGAGCTATGATGCTCCAGGCTTCATAGTTTAGCTCCAGATTTTTGATAGCTTTTAAAGAATGCTTTAACATCATTAAAGTCTAGTTCACAGCAAAATAATGGGAAACAAAATGACATGACATCATGACATAGAAATTTCAGATTATCTTGTTTTGATCATAAACATTATCAAGGAAGGCCATTCAGAAGTAATATATGCCATCAGCAATAGTACATTCAATCAGCTAGAGTGAGACTGAAGGAAAAACAGCACATTTTTCTTTGTAGTGTAGTACAAACCTCTCTTCTGAAAGTGCGACTGCTCACTTAAAGCTTATCCTCATCCTTCTACTCATTATCACAGATTCCTAATGCTTCTTGTCTCATCAAATAAAATCAGGAGAATTTTACAGCATAGGAACAACAACAGACAATATGCAAATAAGATTAAACAGCTTCACTTAAGGAATAAATAAAATGAAGTTTTTTCTTTATGTTTTCTCACTGCTCATGTAATATAGAGCTATACATAAATTGCATGTGTCTATGCTGATGTTTGATTAAGCTTGAATTAGGGAACAACTGGCCAGTCTACTACACCACAGGCTGTAAATAGCTTATGGAGCATGTATTTGTAAAAGCTATTTCCAGCCTCTAAAAGGACAAGTGATTGTGAGGTTAGATTCATGATTCAGAAATTCTTCCTACAATAAGATGTCTTGATCTGTCATTAAGGAGAGAGCAATGAGTTGGTCACACTGCATTTGTGTGGCCTTACCTTGAGTAGTGTGAGCGATTTTGGATGCCACAATACAAGAATGACATAAAACTGGTAGAATGTCTGAAGAAGGGAACAAAGATGATGAAGGAAAAGACTTATGTGAAATAACTGAGATTAGTTCGTTCATCTTAGACAATAAAAAGCAATCTACCATCTTTCACATGAGGAGGAATAGATGAGGAGGTGCTAATCTCTTCTCTCTGGTGACAGCAATAGGACCCAAGGGAATGACATGATGTTACACCAGGGAAGGTTGAGATTGAATATTGGACATGATTCTTCTCTAAAAAGGTAGTCAGAAGCTGTAACAGGCTCCCCAGGGAGATATTTACAGCAATGCCAACATGACATCAACAGCCAAGAAGGGTAAAAAAGGATGACCTTGGTAACTATGAACATTTCAGTCTCATCTCCGTGCCAGGAAAGATCATGGAACAGATCCTCTTGGAATCTATGCTAAGGCATTTGGACGATATGGGAGAATCAGCTTGTTTTCACCAAGGGCAAGTCCTGCTTGACCAACATAGTGACCTTCTGTGGTGGTCTAACTGCATCAATGGACAAGGTAGGAGCCACTTATGTCATCTATCTGGACATCAGTAAGATATTTGAAACAGTACCCCACAATATCCTTCTCTCCAAACTGGAAAGATATGGATTTGATGGAAGCATGGTTTGATGGATGAAGAACTGGCTATAGGACTGAATCCAGACAGTGATGGTCAATGGCTTCATGTCTGGATAGAAATTGATGATCAGTGCCATCCTCCAGGGGTCAGTACTGAAACTGATACACGTTAATATCTTCATCAATCACACTGACAGTGGGTTTGACAGTACCCTTGACAAGTTTGCTGATGAAACCAAGCTATGGAGTACAGTCTATACACCAGAGAGATGGGATGCCATTCAGAGGGACCTAGACAGGCTTGAGCAGTTGGCCCTGGAGAACCTTATGAGATTCAACAAATCCAAGGATCAAGGCACCTGGGTCAAGGCAACATCCACTACCAATATAAGATGGGGGATAAAAGGATTGAGCAAAGCCGTACTGAAAGAGACCTGGGGGTACTGGTGGATGCGAAGCTGGACATGAGCCAGCAATGTGCCCTTGCAGCCCAGAAAGCCAACAGTATCAGACATATCTTGGGCTACATCAAAAGAAGCGTAGCCAGCAGGTTGAGGGAGGTGAACCTGACACTCTAATCCGCACTGGTGAGGCTTCACCCGGATTACTGTGTCTACATGTGGAGTCCTTAGTACAGGAGAGACACAGATGTGTTGGATGATGTCTAGAGGAGGGTCACAGAAATGATGCAAGGAATGGAATACCTCTACTCTGAGGACTCTGAGTTTGAGTGATCTGGGCCTGTTCAGCCTGGAGAAGAGAAGGCAATAAGGTGAGACCTGAGAGTGGCCTTTCTGTATGTAAAGGGGAACTACAGGAAAGAAGGGGACAGACTCTCTATCAAAGTCTATGATGATAGAGCAAGAAGAAACGGTTTCAAGATTAAAGAGGGTAGATTTATTTTAGATACAAGGAAAAAGTCTTTTACAGTGAAGGTGGTGAGGTATGGGAACAGGTTACCCAGAGATGTGGTAGATGTCCCATCCCTGGAGTCTTTCAAGGTGAGGCTAGATCAGGTCCTGGGTAATGTGAGTTGATCTGTCCATGTCTCTGTTCATTGCAGAGGAGTTGGTCTAGATGACACTTGAATGCACCTTCCAACTCTAAGGATCCTATAATTCTATTCTGATGTTTTATGAGTCTAAATTGAAAAATTCTAAATTGAAAAAAAACATTTAAGAAAATGTTCTTATTGTTCAATTTTTAGTTAGTCCCATGTGGAGCAAGGAGCTCAGTGAGTCTTTTGGTTCTCTTTCAACTCAGAATATACTGTAATTCCATGAATCTATGCACAAACATGGGCATGTTCAAACATGCTTGAAAATATTTAAAAAAAAAAAAAAAAATCTGAAGTGATCTTGAAGAACTGACATTACTTGCTTTGCGTATGTCACTGAATTAGGTGACTTCCAGTCGTCCCTTCCCTTCTGTGTGTGTCACGTTTCTATGATTCTGTGTTTAGCAAATCTTTTGCACTTCTAAGGTCTATCTCATTTTATGAAATGAGATACATTTTAAAAGTTTGAAACTCTTTGATATCTATACTTTCACAAAAAGCAACTTTCACAGATTTCTCACATCTTAAATGATACACTTTCAGTCCTTTGTTCTTCAAAATCTGAACTTTCTATTCTCATATTCTGCATTTTTTTTTTCCACATATATAAACTTCCATACTTTTCTGATCCTGTTCTGAAGATTGTGCTCTTTTCAACTTCCTAACTGATCAGTTTTCAGTTACATGAAATGTTCCCTATACTGCAAGTAAGCTGCAGTTTAAATATGCTACTTCATTAAGTTCATTCTCAGAGGTGCACAGGATGATTCAGACTGGCTGAGACTTGGTGACATCTCCAGTCCCACCCCTGCTTGGAGCAGGCTTAGTGCTCAGATCAGGCTGCTCAGAACTTCTCACAGCCAGGAGGTGAAACTCCACAAATTGAAAGCTGCCCACCTTGCCTGGGTCCCAGATTCATGGTCAGGCTGTCCCAATGACAAGAAGACTTCACCTCATCTCCAGCCTGAGTCTCTCACCTTAGCTTGTGCTGCTGCCTCTTAATCTCTCAATGCACACCACAGGCAGAACCTGGCTGCATCTCTCTGTCCCCTCCCACCAGTGTCAGGACTGTTGTTATGTGCCTCTAAAGCTCCCTTCTTCCAGCTGAACCAGCTGCATCAGCACAGCCTTTCCTCCAGTCCCTGCTCAGTGGATCCTGCTGATTTCATTCCAGTTTATCTATATATTTCTTATATTAGAGATGTGAAACTAGGCAGTGTGCCTCTACACGGTGTTCTTTGATGCTAGAGAGAGGTCTCATAACTCCTTGCATGGGCTGCCTTTACAGATACTAAGCAATTGGTCCTTGCTCAGTTCAGTACCCAGCAGAGCCCAGGGCCATCTCCACAGAGCAGTTTCCCAGTCCTGCTGGATCCAGACTTCTATTGCTGCAAGGCTGTGCTTTCTGGAGAAGGGCTCAGCTGAACTTCACAGGGTCCCAGCTGGACCTTTCTTTCTGCCTGTCCATGTCTTCCAGAAGGCAGACTGTATTCATTTGTTCTCCCTTGGAATCATCAGCAAACCCAGTGTGCATTCTTTCCATCCTCTCTTCCAAGTCACAAACAGAAATATTGACAGGACGAGTCCCAGGATAGGTCTTGCTGTACTCCAGTTGTTATCAGCTTCCAGGCAGAGTACAGCCCATCAGCCATGACCAGCCAATTAAAGAATCATAAAATTTTCTGAGATGGAATGGACTCACAAGGACATGACTTAAACTCTTTGCTCCACGTACAACCATCCAAAAATCAGTTTGCATGTGTAGTCCTCTGTGGAGCCGGGAGTTGGACTCCATTATCCTTATGCGGCCCTTGCAACTCAGTATATTCTGATTCTGTGCTTCATATGTCTGAGAGTATGGTCCAAAAACTTCTTGAATAGCAGCAAGCTTGTTGCCATGACCACTTCAAGTACAGTACACCTACAGGTAGTCCAAGTAGCACTGTTTCTTTGCTAATCTATTTTCTTTCAGTATGGGGAGAAGCACTACAAAAACTGAAATTTGGAAGAGAATGTCATTACTAGAAATAATAAAATCAAAAGAAACAACTATTTGACTCTTAAGATTTTCAGTAGAGTACTTGTGGAGAGTATAACTTTTTAGTATGTACTATAAAATATATGCTGCTGACATTCTGAAAACTGGAAAAAAAAAAATCTTTCTGCCTACAAAACATAAATATTTTTGAGATAATTTGAGAGAACTATTGAGATAAATTAGAAATGCATTTTCTGCTTCTTAGAAATGACTTCCCCTGCCAGTAAACACTTCTTATACATCATATTTAAAATCTCTTGTGTAAATATTTCTGCAAACAAACATTTCAAAAAGACTAAGAAAAACGTTGTATGTGACAATGGTTTCATTTTAATAACTTTAAAATTTTCTTTATAGAGGTAAGCAATGCAAATGGACTGGGGAGCTTAAAAGATTGATAATAGGATGCAGAATTTTTTGTTATTTGGTCAGTTGTACAAATCTACTTTAGGTCAAATATAACTGAAAATTAACATCTGCTGGCAGTCATGATGTGAAATGCATGAGTTGCCAGTCAAGTTGGTGAGAAAGCTTCAGGATTATAAAAAAATGTCATTGTACTTAGTAAAATGACAATTGGTTGGCATTCTGTTTGTTGTTATCAAAATCTAATTATCTTGAAAGATTTTTGTAGGGCCTTAGGCTAAATCCGTCTAACAGATAATCTACTGTCAACTTGCTCAAATGTGTTCTTATATGCCTAAGAGATACTAACAAGCTTATTTTCAGATATTTTAAAATCTTGTCATCAGTGAAGAACTAAAACATGAGCAGAGATGCTCATCTTATTGTGCTCTGTGCGTCATTGAACACAGTGAATTCCTAGTCCATGCCCAAATCTCAGGAGGTGTGAGATTACATTTACTATTATACATTTACTATTAACAATTATTGTTATTATTATTATTATTATTATTATTATTTTGGGGGAGTAATGTAAGATACTGTAGTTTTATAAAGCCATCAGAGTCAATAGTCTAGTATAGTTTCCAAGAAGATAAATAATTATTGAGGATGTTTAGGGAATGATGAAGATTCTCACCTAATTTCATTAATTAGTAAGCCTGATTAGCACAATTAGACACCAAAGCATGAAAATAAACTGATATTGTCAGAATAAGAAGTCTGATTCTTATCATATTTATTCTTAATAATTCAGGAGAAATGCTATGGAAGTTGCTAGAACTGTGTGTGGAAATGAAAGAATATTTATAGTTCAGTTAAGACTCATCACTGGTCATTGAAAATGTGAAAAATACAGAAACCTATAGCTAGATACTTGTTAAAAAATTGGATAGGTAAGGTAAAAGTGCATCATACACTGTAGTTTTTTGAGAATTTAAGTGCAAAGTGAAGCGTGTCTTAGAAGTGAGGTAATTTTTTATACAGCAGACACTATTGACAGCTTAGAGTAGCTTGTCATGACATGATGGAAATGCTGTGTGTATTGCCATGAGTTTTCTGGATAGTACTTATTTCTACTTATATCTTTCCTATTTTTTTCAACACTTTTTTTTTTTTTTTTTTTTTTTTTTTTCCTTGAGGGCACCATTAAAATGAGACTTGAAAAGTGTCTCAAAACTCTGATGTTATTCACTGCTTATAGCAGCAATGCTATAAGCAAAATATCATACAACAGTCCAGTGGGAAAGAAGAGTAAGAGTTGGAGTAGAGTTTGATAATTTTGAATTATTGCTGTTCTTCTGCTGCATTCAAGTATAATTTCACCTATTTAGTTCTCATTAAACCCATCATTCAAGGCTACTGTCTGCCAAGATAAATGGCTTCATTTTCTGTTTTTCATATTTTGTCACCAGAAGATATATATATATCACAAAATGAAATAGTAATTTCTGGGTATGACTTTGTATGTAGAGTACCTAAGTATGCAAGTATCTCTAAAAGCCTAGGTAAGATCAGTTAATATTAAGACTTAAGAAGTACAAAAATTATCCCATTATTATTTTCAATCAAGAGAACTTGGTTTATCAAGAGGCATATTCATTAGAAGTGACTTTTAAAGAGAATACTTGGAGTAAATGTTTTAAGAATTGTAATAATTTTTACAGATGTTGACTTCTACTTCATTGGTTGAGGCTCTAAATTACTTTTGTTCATAGGCTATTCTGAGAAACATGCTTCTCATGTTCTGTTGGTGGTGGTGTTTTTGAAATTAAATGACCGTGCCTTCACTTTTCAAGTGCTGAAAAACACGCATAAAGTGGAAATACTTCCCTGAGTATTCAAGATAATGCCTAATAAAGATAACCAGCTTTTTAGAATAAAAGAGCATTGTTTGGAAAGAACACATTGTCAGAGATGATCAGTAAACTTAAATCTGAATAAAAATTTCAGAGTTCAAATTTTTGCTTACATATCCATCGTGAATGACATGGCATTTATGGAATCATTGTAAAGGATATAGCTTGAAAATGGTGTCATGTGGTTTAATAACCACATATAATAATGCATACAATAACATGTATCCTCTTTCCTCCCTGCCTGCCTCCCTGCCTGCCTCCCTCCCTCCCTCCCTCCCTCCCTTCCTTCCTTCCTTCCTTCCTTCCTTCCTTCCTTCCTTCCTTCCTTCCTTCCATCTACATCTCTGATGCAGGTTTTTTTTTTTGTTTGTTTTGTTTTTTTTTTTTTTTTTTTTTTTTTTTTTTTTTTTTTTTTTTTTTTTTTTTCCTGGAAATCAAGTAGGAAACATCATTATTTAAGACCTAAGAAAATTGAACTGTGATCATCACTGAAATATGGGCATCAGTAAAATCAGTAGTAAAATACAAGCACGAACGCACAGAGGCATTAAATTATAGAAAATCAAAAGGATGTGTTTTGATAGCTTCTATCACCAGAGAAATATCACTACTAATACCAGAAGTAATCTAATGTACTTATGAATATTATATTATTATTTTACTAAAATAATCTCTAGAGCTCCAGTGTCATTCCTTATATCTTTTAAATGTCTTTGTCATACCCAGTTGACCTGTGAGATATGCTTCATGTTTTAAGTTCCATGAAAATCCCCATATGAAAATCCTGTTTCTCATCAGTTGAAATACACATTTAATTATTTTCCTCTACTTCCGTCGGTCTTCATTTTCCAAAGATATAAGCCGATCAACACAAATGAGGCTGATGACAACTCAAACAGTTTATACCTTGAGAAAGAAACTATCAGGTTTACCAAAAACAGAAATAATAATAATAACAACAATAATAAAAAGTTGAAGGCTTGCATTTCAAGTAGGTGTGTGGATAGAGACATGGAATTGATTGAATTTGCAAATATGAAGAGAATGGGAAAAAAAAAAAAAAATCAAAATGAAGATGGAAAGGATATGTCTGAAAGAAATTAGATAGTTTCCTGTATCAAAAATGGAAGTATTTTTTTTCATATTGAATATAAAACACCATGTTAAATTTGAATTACCAAATTCAGTTTTGTACTTATATCATTCACAAAAACTGTTCCTTCTCTTCAGCTGATGAAATGATTTTGTGGTTTACCAGTAAAGCCATTTAGATTTTTGATTTGACTGTTGTTTAGAAAATCTTCTTGTAATTGCTCTCTAGCAACAAAATAGTAATATCTGTTGCTTTTGAATTTCTTTTTTTTTTTTTTTTTTTTTTTTCCTGCATCCAGAGCAGCTCAGTAGGTGTCATGAAGGCATATTTGTGAAATGTAAAATGAAGGTTAAAATCAATTGTCCCCTCCCCAGCCTTTTGTTCCATCGTAGGAAAACTGTTCAAAGGATATATCTGCAGCGTCAACACAGAACCCTCAACTCAGATTGAACAACTGCTAATAATTTTAGTCGTAATTTGATGAAAAGAAAAATCAAATACAGTTTTAGTGTTTTCCCCATATTACTGATTCCTAAGTGGAATGCAGTCCTCACTGTGTAAGTTTATAGGGAATATAAGGAATCACTGAGAACACTATTCATTACAAATTACATGAGCACACAATAAAGTAATTCACAAGACTTTTAGGGAATTAAGGATAGAAACCTGATCCAACATACAGAACTGTTGTTTGCAGTCCTGGTGATTTGTGTGAATTCTGTGCTTTTGTTTCTAAAAATTAAAAATAGGAATGACACTGAGAAGCTAGCAGTGTACCACATAGTTTTGAACCTCAGACCTATGAGGTGTATTTTGTAATAAAATACTGTGCATATATCTTCACCATAAGTAATTAAAATCAGAAGAATGGTGTAAAAATACATTTGAAACAAGGATTTGATTCATAGTTAGAATGAAATACTAGAAATGTAAGGATGATAATATATTTTTTCTGAAAGAATCAAAGGAGATGATTTATGGGCATCTGCTTCATTTGTCCATACATCATACACTGAATTTATTGCTATAAACAATATATCAAATTCCACATGCAAGGTGTATCATTTACAGTGCAGGAATGGACTATAAGGAATATCTGAAAAGTATTTTCTATAAAAGACTCTTAAATATAAATTCCTTATTCAGTAGCAATATTTTCTATGAAAGACTCTTCAAATATATTCCTTATTAAGTAGAAATAACAAATGTTACTTGTTATCTTTGCAGCATCATCCTTTGTCATCTTCTCATAGGAAGGAAGGAAGGAAGGAAGGAAGGAAGGAAGGAAGGAAGGAAGGAAGGAAGGAAGGAAGGAAGGAAGGAAGGAAGGAGGGAAGGAAGGAAGGAGGGAAGGAAGGGAAGGGAAGGGAAGGGAAGGGAAGGGAAGGGAAGGGAAGGGAAGGGAAGGGAAGGGAAGGGAAGGGAAGGGAAGGGAAGGGAAGGGAAGGGAAGGGAAGGGAAGGGAAGGGAAGGGAAGGGAAGGGAAGGGAAGAGGAAAAAAGTATCTTTATTTTCTTCCACAAAGCAATCATGTTACATATAAAAACATACTGGCTTTGCACCTCTGTCTTCTCAATCCACGTACTGAAGAAAACTCACTAACACACCCTACTGAAGAAAACTCACTAACACACCCTATACCATGAACATCCACAATTTTGGTTTGTCTTGGTCACATGGAATGAAGAGGCTTGGCTGCATACAAAATATATATAATACAGTTAATGTAGATAAGTAACAAAAGCATAAAACTAGTGGAATATTTGAACTTGTTTCTATGAAACTAATGCATCAGTCTGGTTCAATGGAAGTGTTTGCAATTTTCAGTGAGTTCTCGAGGCGCTCATCAGAAATTTCTGATGAACTTTATTCTTCCAGTTCTTCTTCCTTGGAATGTTGATCACAAATCTACATACAACCAACAACCAGTACTGACATTAACATGGTGTGAATGTGAAAAAAGGGATATTTTTCTTTGGTAATATAGGCCTTACAGAAGTCTAGCAGAGAGACATGATCAGATTTTTCTTTGAGTTGAATATCTGATTGCAATTCTATACATTCAATTTGAAAATCTGCAAGTAATGTATTTATGTCAACTGAAAATGGAGTTGCAAGTATTCCAGATTTTTTTTTTTTTTTCCAGAAGTCTTGAAACCTACTTTCAGGTTCCTTTATCAAAGCAGAAAGCAAGGATGCCTATTTTTCATTGTCATAAGACTGTGTTTAGCCAGTGAATATGCATATAATTATTTGCCATAACTTGAGTCAGCAGTGCACTGCATCCTCCCCTTGTTGTAATTTTAACCCAGACAGTTCCAATTGCACACTGGTGTTTGGTTGTTGCTGAGTGATGGGTGTACTCCTGGGGACAGGACAGGCCATTTGGTGGGACAGAGCTGAGGCCATGATAGCACAGGGCAGAGGCAGCTGCAGGACAGGCTGTGCCTGGCCGAATGTGTCCCATGGTCCATGGGCAGGACATGCCTGTCCACGCTTAAAATCAGGCCAGTTTATCTATACCTGTATATGTATTCATTAACAACATGTGTCACAATACGCTCTCAGTTTAAACTGTCAGATTGTGGCTACTTCTGCAGTGTGAACTACCTGAGGTACTTCAATATGCTTTTCATCTTTGGGTATTGAATTTATAGAAGCACAGCAATATACAAAAAAAAATTCAATAAATTTTAAGGAATCCATTCAGAAAATCAAAACTGCATATTTATTTATTTAGTTAGTTAGTGAATGTATAATACATTAACCAAAAGATACAACACTTTTCTTCACTTGTTTTTTCTTTAGTTTTTATTCTGAACATCACTGATCTTAATTTTAATCTCTGATTTTATTTTTATTTATATAAAAAATTAAATATATTGAGAAGAAGCATTATTTCAACATAACTATGCTTCCAATGGCCATTCCAAGTAGGATAAACCTACCAGAGCTTGTTTTACAACAGCATTTTGAAAAACTCTTGCAGCACAGGCAATCTAATAATTTGGATGTTATGTAAAATACATTGGCAGTAATTTAATCTCTAATTCAAAATTAAATTAAAGACAGTATCATTATTACACTTAATGGCTATGGAAACTTTTCAGTAGAGGCCTGCCATTTTATTGTATATGGTATGTTATCTCATCTAAGTGATGAAAATTTGTGTTTTAAAAGTAGTGACAAAATTTACTCCCACAGACTCTAAAAATATATTGGAATATATCCTACGGAATTTGGAAAAAGGGTTAAATTTAATAAAGAATAAAATTGACCATTTTCTAGATGAAGCATGTGTTATATCAATCAGTGCATAGAAGTCAGTCCTGACCAAAGAAATAGATTAGAAATGGGATCTTAAATTTGAAATACAAAATGTTGGAACCAAAGAACTCATATGTCAAAAGACACTTTCATGAGTACAAAACTAATACTACACAATTTTCCTTTATTTGTAGCATAAAACTGAAATGCTTTTAAACCAAGAATATCTGAAATGCTTCTATGGTCACACAAGTAATGGGACAAATGGGAAGCTTTGTCCCTCTTCTAGAATTATGACTATAGTGAGCCCCTCACTACAAGAAAGACATTGAGACCCTGAAACTTGTCTAGAGAAGGGCAAAGAAGCTGATGAGAGATCTTGAGGACAAGTCTTATGGGGAGTGGCTGAAGGAACTGGGATTGTTTAGTCTGGAGAAGAGGCTCAGCAGACATCTTATCATTCCCTACAGCTGCCTGAAAGTTGTGGCATTGTAAGGGATGATCTCTTCTCCCATGCAACTTGCAATAGGACAACAGGGAATGACCTCAAGTTGCACCAGAGGAGATTCAAGTTGGATATTAGGAAATATTTATTCTCCAAATGACTGGTCAAATGTCAGAATGAGCTGCCCAGTGAGTTGGTTGAGTCACCATCCCTGGAAGTGTTCAAGAAACGTTTAGATGTGGTAGCAAAAGACATGGTTTAGGGGGCAAATACTGGTGGTAGGTGCACAGTTGGACTACATGATTTTGGAGGTCTTTTTCAGACTTGGTGATTCTATGATTCTATAAGGCATCTAATGGAAAGACCCCTATGACTAGAGTGCTGGAATGGAAAACTGTTGGCCTTCAGAGGAGACAACTGGGACAGGTGACAGGGTGATGTTCTGCTGTATGTGAGGGAAAGATTAGACTGTACAGCCCTTGCTGTTAGGGATGTTGCAATGGAGAGATCCTAAAATTGAATGCATGGAAAACAAAGCAGGTATTATAGGTATCTATTGTCTACTTAAGACAATTTCATGGAAAATCTATCCCATAGGCATTCTGAGGTAAACTATGAATCAGTTACCCTTATCGTACTAGAAAACATGCTCTCCTAGATGTGTTGTTTGAGATCAAGGAATGCCTAGTGAGAGAGCTGGCAGTAAGCGGCTGTTTCAGCCATAGTTCAAAATTTTTATTGTAATATGAAAAATGGCCACACTGGTTTTTAAGAGAGCAAACTTCAAGCTTTCCAGTGAGCTAGTTATCAGTGTTCCCTAGTGTTCATACCATCGGACTGAAGGAAATACTGGATGTTACAGTTGGAACCCACTCAATAATTTACCAAAGTTCCCAGGAGTGTGAAGAGACCTCTGATATCTAAAAGCTTTCCAGTGTTATATCTATCTACAAAAATAGCATGAGATTAGACTGAAGAAACTGTAGATCTAATAGTTTAACCTCAGTGATTGGAAAAGTTATAAAGAAGATTGTCCCAGAGGGTTACCGAAAGGCACTTTAAAAACAAAGTTGTTATCAGTCATAATTAACATAGGTTAAACATGTGAATGTCCTGCCTTAGTAATTTGATTTCCTTCTATGATAAGGCCACCTGCTTGGTGGATGAAGGGAAAGCAGTAGATATAATCTTTCTGGTTTTGATTAAAGCTTCTTTTCTAGCCTATTTGGATTTTATTCCATTCTTATTTCATTCTTATCCTATTCTTATTCTGTTCTATTTCTATTCTGTTCTAATAAATATATCCCCAAAAAGGGCAATTTAATTTCATAAAGGTGTTATCACACACTTCACATATAAGACATAGTTCAGGAGTAGTAAGAAGGTTGCACAGTCCTTCCACAAGTACTAGAGTGAAAGTAATAAGAAAAGTAATAATAATTCCAGTCAGGGTAAAACAAAATGTAAACTAACCAAAGATTTTCCTCATTACGTTTTCATCCTGTAGCAAAATTATCTGGATTTTAGTAAACCTAATGAAAACTTCTCCTGAGAAAGGCATCCCGAATGATATTCCTGTAGCAGCTGTGCTTCCACCCACTTGGCAGCATTGATATATCTCATACTGGGATTTTTATCTTTATTAACAAGTGGAATTTGGTTTCATATCTATATTCATCAATATAAAAGAGGATTATTTCCCCTGTCATGAACATAATAAGAACTTCCTTGACTGAGTTATAATATTTTACTACCAACATTAGAGATTTTGACAGTGGGGCAAGCAAAAGAAAACAAAATGAACAACTTAATCTGAATATTAAGATTTTTCAACATCTTTCTCTGTGTTGCCTTTGAAAATCAGTTCTTGATTCACATCTCAGCATCTACTCAAATCAGAAAGGAACAACGCAGTGTTTCTACCATCATCCTGTTGCTATGGAAATGATTTTATAACTACAAATTGAGAATGATAACATCAGAGAAACATCTGCACACACATTTGTTATACAGAACTGAAAATGAATTGAATATTATAAAATTTAAGAAATGATCAGATATTAGATGAACTGTTTGTTAAGGCTGAGTTCTTTTCCTAACAGTAACGAAAACAAAATTAAGTATCAGACATTCAAGAAGTCCCTTTCCTTTCTGAACTTGGAAGTTTTTGTGACTAATAATGTTACAACATGAAGTATATCATTTTTGTGTAGAATACCTTTTCCTTTTGTGCAGTTTAATGAATAATGAGAGAAGATTAAGAAATGAGAAAATATGGTAAGATATTTATATTACTTACCTATACTTACTTGGAAATCAAATATTTAGTAAATAGTATTGTGGAAGCAAACATGACTTCTAAACAGCCTCCAAAACCCCTTAATTAATGATATTTTCTTGCATTTTTACTTAATCTGGAACTCCAGATAACCATGGTCACATGGTTAATCGTATTGGCAGATACGTGCATGCAATACTTTTTCCTTTTTACTAAGTTAGTATTGATTAATCCTGCTGTTTACTATTATGGAAAATAACTGTATTTATCATATATGAAATTACTGCCCACTTTTTGGCATGGTTTATCTCCCAGTAAAAGATTTCTGTCAGTTTATTGAAACTAAGTAAAATGGAGAGAAAACTCCAAAAAAATTGGCTCATGTCCAAGAAAGCAGCCTAAGAGGAGCCCACATTTGAACAATAGAGGTAGCACTGTAATGAATGCCAGACAACTTTTTTTTTTTTTTTTTTAAGATCAGTTTAAACAAAATACCTTCAGCAGAAAGCATGCATGTTTCTACTTCACATAATATGGTTAATATACAATGGAGATCATGAGTTCCACTAGGGGTTTTAGGCTAGTCCATTGATGTTACTGAGAAAGTACATCTTTTTGATCTGTTTTTGTTTCACCACAATCATGATACTCTTGAGCGTTGGTAAGGAAATACAAGATAAAAAGAATACAGTGAATATGCCGTTCATGAGCTAAAAATCTTTAATTGTAATTGCAGCATGGAATAGTATAATTAACTGTCTAAGCGACAGGATAGGCTTGAATCTTTCCTACTGCTTTGCAAAAATACCATTTAAATTCCAGAAACTCTTCTTTAGACTAGGCTACAAGCAACTGAATATATATATATATATTTATTTTTAACCTTTAAGTGTCTACAGTAAAGGAGGATCTTTACCTTATAGAATCTCCAGAAAATCATTGTGAAGACCACAATGAATTACACAGAAATACCTGGCTACCAAATTATTTTCAATAACTTGAGAGCAAAATTAATTCAAATTAAAAAAAGTGAGATAGAAAAGGAGCAAGGAGTTGAGCAGGAAACAGCAAAGAGGAAGTGTTTGGAAAGCATTCTGAGACTAATTAGTACCATACAAATAAAGTCAAAATAGAACAGACTAAAGGTGATCTTTGCCTTTACCAAAGAAACAGTTCAATATCACTGACCCAATATAGGGAACAGGTCTGTGGTGGACTCAGTAATGTCTGCTCAGAATTTATTGTATGAACTTTTTTCCTGGGTGTTGATTTTAAATTTTAATTCTACAGTGATGAACACTTAGGAACTTACAAACTAAGATTTACTCTATATTTCCTGGTTTTCTATTACACTGAAGAATAAATCATTCAGGTGGATCAATCCTGACCCTTACCACCTCCTCATTCCTCCAGACATTACTGCTCTCTTTCAGATGGTTTGTAGTGAACAAGAATAGGGAGAGCAAAGAACAACTAAGATCCTTGCAACAGCGTTGCTGTTGCTGGTGCATGGTGGCCACTTGAAAAAAAAACTCAAAAGAAAACTACCTGGATGCCTAAATTAAGAAATATGAGTGAAAATCATTCACAAAAATGAAATCATGAGCTTTGTAGCACAGATTATGATGATAATTCAGTAAAAAGTTTGTTATTACTTAAAAAATAATAATAAAATAAATTGCTCTTCAAAGAATAAAAAATCTCTGGGGAAAAGGAAACAAGTTCCTGAAATTATTTACTGAACTGAGCTGTGTGACTGTGCAGTGGTGAAGACGACAATCCTGAGGGATATGGGATGGACAAAGAGTAAAATTAGGATGTTAATTTTAGGAAAGACAACTTCTAGCTGTTCAGGGAATTACTCAAACAACAACACAGCAACACAACAAAAAGGTGGGGGAGTGGTGCAGATCTGGCAGATCTTTAAGGAAGTTTTCCTTTGGGCACAAGAACTCTCCATCCCCAGATGTAGGAAATCAGAAGAGGAAGTCAAGAGACTGCCATGACTGAACTAGGATCTCCTGGACCTAACTGGACAGCAAGAAGAAAATGCACAGACAGTGGAAACAAGGACAGGTATAGTGGGAAGAGTATAAGGAAGCTGCTAGGCTGTGAAGGGATGGAGACAGGAAGACCAGCGCCCATCTAGAACTGAACTAGGCAAAGGGTGCAAAGAAAAACAAGAAAGGCTTCTACAGATATATCAACCACAAAATGGAAATCCAAGAAAGCTTACCTCTTCTACTGAGCAATATGGCAGTCTGGTAACAATAGAGAAGGAGAAAGCAGAGGTACTCAACAAAATTTTTACCTCAGTCTTCACTAGCAACTGTTCTTTTCATGCCTCTTGGATGAATCGGAAAGTGGGGTATGAGGGAGTAAAGTCACTCCTGTGGTAAGTGAAGATGAGGTTTGCGACAACCTGAGGAACCTGAACATCCATAACATCTGTGAATCTCATTAAGAAAAGAGGGACAAATAAATGATGTTCATTTCAGGGTAATTGGACTAGATAACCTTTAATGGTCCTTTCTATCTCAAACAATTATGTGATTCTATGATGATATCAACAAACAACATATAAAAGTATGTACATCACTGATGAAGGAAATTAAGTAAAACTCATGCTTAGCCTGAGATTACTGCAATATTAAATCAAATGTGAAATTGTAGTAGCTGAATAAGACTGGTTGCAGTCTAATGCTGTTAACACATTTTTTCATTCAGTACACAAAACCTCAGAGATAATTTTTTTTTTGGGGGGTGCTAAAGCACACAACAGAGGTTATATATACACATAAAAATATATGTTTGAATAAAGACATGGACATGTTTGCCTGTAATCCCTGCAGTTTAATAATAATAATAATAATAAATAATAATAATTATAATATAGGATAATATTATATAAATAAAGGATGCAGTTTCCAAGTAATGTTAAATTCAGAATACATTTTCTTCCTCTAACATTTTCTCTCTTTGTACAAGTAGGAAGCCAATTCATTTCCTCAAAACATTAGAGCAAGTATTAATTTCAAAAACATCTTTTGGAACAAATACAGTCTCTCTTCCACTGTGAAGAACTTAAAAGTCTTGGCAAATCATTTTCAGTTATTTTACAATGTTTACTCATGGAAGCATTTCACTCCATCTTTCAGTAATTTTCTATGATTGCGTAAGCAGACTGAAAACGAAGTAGATACTCTTTCTATTCTTATCTTTAAATAAGCATTTTAACTTAATATATTTTTATTTTTTCTATATAAATTATCTTTAATGATCATATAGTTCAGTATACCAAAAAGAAGTTATTTTTATGTAAGTTTTATAAGAATTTTTTTTTTTTTTTTTTTTTTTTCCCAGTTGTTCAAAGAATCATTAATTTTACAGGCATATTTGTATATTCTAGGAAATAATTTTCAAAACTTAGTTTTATTCCTGTTTTTCAAATATAGACTTAGGTTTCAGTATTTCTTTTTAAGGTACTGTTTTGGTTACTGAATATTGATAATTATAATCACATATTATTTCTCTCTCTGGAAATATGTGAAGTAATATTTTAAAACTTCTACCTTACTAGCTAAGTGGATAAATGGATAAATATTTCAGATCTCTATAATATTGTTTCCCCCTTATTCCTGATAAAAACAATGTGGCAAAAAATTAAAATTCTTCAAAGAACACCAAGCAAATTCTGTGACAAAAAGATACCCTTCAATGACTAGTACTCTATTTGATATATATAAATTTGATAGCAGACTGTACATCCAAATACTCAATAAAAAGGAAATAGCCTTCAGAAGTTTTTCAAAAGCTGGCACATGCATGACCCTTTTTCAGAATGAGAATTAATGGCAACATTTCAAAAATCCAGACCTTTAAGTTGCTTAAGTTGTCAGTTCCTAAATTTGTTTTATCTGAAATATTCAGATTATTGTTGGAAGGGAACAGAATGGAACAGGACAGAACAGAATAGGATAGAGTAGATCTTGCTCTTGTGAAACTTCATGTGGTTGTTGATTGCCCAGCTCTCTGATTTATCTAGATCCCTTTGCAAGACCTCTCCACCCTTGATGGAGGCAGCAGCTCCTCCCACTTGTCATCAGAAGTCTTGCTCAATAAACCGTCTAGTCCTACCTACAAACCTTTTCTGAAAATATTAAAGAGAGCTGGACCTAAAACACATCCCTGGGGAACCCTACTACTGACTGGCTTCAAATCTCACGTAACCCCATGTACTATAGTACATAACCTTTTATAGGATATAACCTTTTATAGCACATAACATTTTGGGCCCAACCCACCAGCCAATTGCTCACCCACCACATAATGTTTTTATCTAGCCACATGCTAGATATTGTCTAAAAAAATACTGTGACAAACAGTATCAAAAGCTTTACTGAAATCCAAAAGATAACAACAAATATCCTTCCTTGATCAACTAGATGAGTGACCTTGTCATAAGAGGAAATTTAGTTAAACAGAACCTTCCCCTCATGATCCTATGTTGGCTGTGAACAATGAGTGCATTGTTCTTCAGATACTTTTCACTAACTCCCAGAGCAATTTTCTTCATAAAATTACCAGGCACTGAAGTAAATGTTCATTAAAATAATAGGGGAAAAAGAAAAAAAGAAAAAAAAAAAAAAAAGAAAGGGAAAAAAAAAAAAAAAGGAAATTCAAATTTCTGTATTCTCTAATTTATTTCCTTATTCCTTCCTTATCTTTTTTATTAGATTATTTATTCCAAAAAGTTTCTCTTTATCATCAAAATATACTGTTCTCTATTCTACACTTTGTCACTTAAAACATTTTCTCCTAACAAGCATTCAGTATTCTGTAGAAGCGTAGGGATTTACAGTAGCTCGTTTCATAAGAGCATGGGATTAAAACATACTCTAAAATCTGCTCCTGCAAAATGTTCTGTTTCCCAAGCAGTTACTAAAACTTCTTATGTGAATTGTGACTGCATGCGGTTTTTACTACTTATAGTATTACTTGAAAAATAATGGTCCACTTTGGAAAAATCTTGGTCCATTGAAGACATCAAGATTTAAGTAGTTGACAGAAATATCATTGGGATCAGGCACATGGGAGAGCACTCAGAAATGATGAGACAATGATTATAAGAATATTTTTTGTTCTTCTTTTAAAATAATATATATGTATAATATATGTATCTAATTTTTGTAAACTTCCAATGATCTCTTTCAAATAATAAAAATCTTAGTAGTTTGATAGTTAAACCAGAGAAAGACATTTATGAGCCTCCGTAAAAAACATTAAATAACTGTTTTGCTTTATTATTATAATCACTGTTTTCCACCTACATTTCTCCATGACATAGCTACGACTCAGCTTTGAAGACACATCAGGATTCAGTTATCAAAGTCCACTTGTCTTAGATTTCAGCTTTCAATATGACAAGCTTGCTTTACTTAATGACTACATACCACAATATGAACATACTATTTCACTGTGTTATATCTTTATAAATTGAGAAAAATAATATTTCAAGATTTCCAGGGATACTTAGAATGTGTAGATTTAAATAAGACTGAAGTAGTGAGATTATACGGCAGTGGACAAAGTGATTTTTTTTCATGTGAAGGTTAAGTAAAAATTGGACTACAAAGAAGAACAAATCCTGAATATGCTTTCATGCCAATGTGGATATCAGACAAGAAAACAAATACTAATTAACTCTCAAAAAGATAAAATACCTTACAGAAACACAAAATCACAGAATTGCAGGTGTTGGAAGGAACCTCAAGAATCACTGCGTCAAACCCATTTGCTAAAGGAGGTCACACAGGTAGGCATCCAGATGGGTCTTGAATATCTCCAGAGAAGGAGACTCCCCAACCTTTCTGGACAACCTGTTCCAATGCTCCATCACCCTCACTGGAAAGTTCTTCTGTATGTTCGTATAGAATTTGCTATGTTTAAGTTCTAGGCCACTGCTCTTTGTCCTATCACTATAAACTACAAAGAATGGCCTGGTATCATCCATTTGCTTTCCACCTCCCTTTATATATTTATAAAAATGAAATCAATCTTGTTTTCCTCTGTCTGAACAGACTCAGATTAATCTTTTCGGAAATGGAAAGGCCCTTTGTCATCTTTGTAGCCCTTCACTAGACTCTTTAGGATACTAATGGGTTTTCTGAACTGGGGAGCACTGAACTGGGCACAATATTCCGAATGTGGCCTCACCAGAGCAGAGTAGGAGAGGATTACCTCCCTTGACCTACTAACCATGCTCTTTTTAGTGCATCTCAGGTATCATTGGTCTTCTTTGCCACAAAGGCACAGTGCTGGCTCAGGGCCAACCAGCTGTCCACCAAAAAATCCAGGTCCTTTTCCACAGAGCTCTTACCCAGCAGGTTATCTACTAACCTGTACAGATGCATGCAGTTATTCCTCTCCAGGTGTACAGTGCTCTTGTTAAAAATTATCAGGTTCCTCCCTGCCCATCTCTCCAACCTGTCCAGGTCTTGTTGAATGGTATCAGAGTCTTCTAGTGTATCAGCCACTCTTCCCAGCTTCGTATCATCAGCAAATTTGTTGAGGGTGGACTCTGCCATCATGCAAGTTGTAGATGAAGATACTGAACAAGACTTCTGGGGAACACTGGTAGTTACAGGCCTCCAACCAGATCCTGCACTGCTGATGACAGACCTCTGAGTTCTTCCAGTCAGTCAGTCTTCAATCTATCAGACCATCCACTCATATATTTCACACTTTCTAGGTTTCTTAAAAAGGATGTTATGGGAGACAATGTCAAATGCCTTGCTGAAGTTGAGGTACACATCTACTGCTTTCTTTTCATGTACCCAGCCAGTGATTTCATCAGAGAAAGCTACCAGGTTGGTCAAACATGATTTTCTCTAGCATTCATGTTAACTACTTCTGATAACAACTTCTCTTCCAATTGCATGGAGATGGCACACAGAACAAATTGTTCCATCACCTTCCCAAGGAAGGAAATACGGATGACTGGCCTGTAGTTTCCAGGATACTACTTGCCCTTTCTGAAGACTGGAGTGACACTGGCTATCCTTCATTCTTTAGGCACTTCTCCCATTTGCCTTCCAAAGAGGATAAAGAATGGTTCGGCAATCACCTCTGCCGTCTCCCTCAGCACACATGGGTGTATTCCATCAGGGCCCATTGATTTGTATGCTTTGATTTTGGCTAGATGCTGTGATCATCTCCTTCTAAACCCTAGGGAAGCCTTCCTTTTTTCAGACTCTTCCTCTTAGCTCCAGGATTTTTTTGAATCCCAGATCCTGGAGCTAAGAGGAAGAGTCTGAAAAAGGGGCAGTCTTTGTAGTAAAGGTGGAAGCAAAGAAGGCATTCAGTATCTCCGCCTTCTCTGAGTCCTGTTAACAGGGTACAATCACATTTAGAAGGGGACCCACATTTTCCCTAGTTTTCCTCTTACAGTTTACATACTTAAAATAATTTTAAAAATGTGATCTTTTACCTCTTTCGCAAGATTTAATTCTAAGAGGATCTCAGCCTTCCTTTTCGCATCCCTACAGGCCCTGTGAACACTCCTATATCCTTCCCAAGTGGAGAGGCCCTTTTTCTACATTTCATAGGCTTCTTTCCTTTTAGCTTATTCATCAGTTCCTTGCTTATCAATGAAGGCCTCCTGCTGCCTTCCCCTGATCTTACTCTTAGGGATGCACCCTGATCTGGGCACAGCGTTCCCCCACTAGATTGGATTGCCTAAGGCCCCATTCAACCCGGCCTTGAACACTTAAAAAGAAGGGGCATTCACCTCTTCTCTAGGCAACTTGTTCCTCACCACCCTCTGAGAAAAGAATTAACATCTCACCAAAAGCTCCCCTCTTTTAATTTAAAGTCAATCTCCTTTTTCCTATCACTGTCTGGAGATGTAAAAATTCATTCTTTTTAATAAGCTCCCTTTAAATGTTGGAAGGCAACACGAGTTCTCATAGCCTTCTCTTCTTCAGGCTGAACAAACCCAACTCCATTAACCATTTTTAATAGGAAAGGTGCTCCTAACCTCAGATCATCTTCATGGCCTTCCTCATGATCTGCTCCAACAGCTCCATAACTTTCTTATGTTGGGAGCTCCAGGCCTGGAGGCAATATTACATAAGAACAGAATAATGAGGAATAATTACCTCCTTAACCCTGCTGGCTCTCTCTCTTTTGATGCTGCCCAGGACGGTGATGGCCTTTCAGGCTGCAGGTGCATGCTGTTGGCTTGTATGAAGCTTTTCAACCCTCATAACTCCCATGTCCTTCTCCACAGGGCTGCTCTCAGTGAATTCTTCTCAAAGTCTGTATATACATATCTGGGATTGTCCCAGCCCAAGTGCAACACCTTGTACATGGTTGCATTGAATCTCATTAGGTTCACATGAGACCACTTGTCAAACTTCTCTAGCTCCCCTTAGATGGCATTCCTTCCTTCTCTTGAATCAATTTCACCACTCGTCTTAATGTCATCAGTAAACTTGCTAAGCATGTATTCAATCCCACTATCCACATCACTGATAAAGAAAGATGCTGAAGTTCAACAGTTCTAACACACAACCTTGGGGAAACCACTCATCACTGGCCTCTGCCTGGATATAGAGACATTAGCCAAAGCCATTGGATTTGACCTTCAAATCAAATCCTTATTCACTGAATAGACCACTCTTCAAATCCATATCTTTTCAATTTATAAAAAATGTGTTGTGGGACAATATTAAAGCCTTACAGAGTGTAAGAGATTATTCTTTTACATCATTGTCTCAAAGCTTGCTGAGGACACAGATGAACAAGTTCAGGCAAGTCCTGGGGTTGAGAAATTCTTTGTTTGAGGGACACAGATGGACAAGGCCAGGGGCAATGAAAGAGAGATAATGGCCGTGAAGTGGTCATTTGTGTGGGCTTATCTCGAGGAAGATGGCCATCTCAGGAGGTACTCACATGACTCTTGCTCAAGCACCCAGGGATGTCACATAGGCAGAAAGAGAAGAAGGATAAAATGGGCACCTACAATCATGAAGAACTGAGGTTTTCTGGCAACAGATTCCTCATGAAGAAGAGGTTTCTGCTATGATGAAGCTTCACAACCTGCCTCTCTCCCTCCTGGACTTGCTCTGCACTCTACCACGATGCTGAAGAAGAACAGAGGTGTCTGCCATCAGATTCCTCACTACAGAATTCCTGAATGCTGATGGACTCTCCTGGGCCTGCTACATGAGTCCTGCTGCTTCCCCCCGGATTGGCTCTGCAACTTCTTCCTGCTACCTGCTTGCTGCCCAAGGCCAGCCATGCTGCTGCTCTCCCCCTCTGCTGCCTTTGCCTCAGACCTTCGAAACGGTGTGCAACGGGACCGCTGCTGGATCCTGGTGATGACTATCCCCGCTTTACACAATTCTTGCTCTTTTCCTATCTTTTCTATCACCCTGCTTCCTTTCCCCGTCTCCCTGATTAGGATTTATAATAAACTGGTTGGACTAACTTATAAACTGTTGTTTCTTAATCTCACACCGGATATATGGATATTAAGAGAACCTCATCTCCCTCCTATAAATTGGAGCGAGACACAGAGGTCTAGGTAGACGACATCAGATGCCTTTCCTTTTTTTTACTGAAGCCATCACTGTCATAAAAGGCCTTCAGATCGGTGAGGCACAATCTGGCCTTGGTGAAGCAATGCTGACTGTCTTGGATCACAGGCACGTCTTGCAAGTGTCATAAAGTAACTTCCAGCAGAATCTGTTCCATAATCTTCCTAGACAGAAATGAGAAGCTCACCAGCCTGCAGTTTCCCAGATTTTCCTTTCTCTCTTTCTTAAATATGGGAAAGATGTTTCCCTTCCATGACAGTCATGACTTCTCAAATATGCACGTCTTGGCAACCACATCAGCCAGTTACTTTAGGATCCTGGCATGCATGTCATCCAGCCCAATAGACTTTTATAAATTCATTCTCATCAAACAGTCTTGAAGTTGCTCTTAGTTTAAAGTGGGAGGGAAACCCCACCTAGAAATTCAGAATTGTGAGAAATGTGGAAAGCCTGACTGCCAGGGAAGATTGTGGCAAAAAAACTTATTGACTACATTGGCCTTCTCCGTATCAGTTGTTACCATTTCTAATTTATCAGAGAGGTAATAGTCTCCTTGGCCTGTCTGTTCTGGCCAATGTACCTTTAGAAACCCTTCTTGTCATTTTTAACATACCTCACCAAATTCAGTTCCATCTGTTTGTTGACTTTTATGATCCTATCTCTGCAATCTGGATAGCATTCCTGCCCTTTGACCAGGACACGTCTCTGCTTCTACTGCATGTACATTTTCTTCTTATTCCTAAATTTAAGCTTCAAAGCACTGAAACAATCTGCTTAGAGAGTTTATGGAGTACCCTTCTCTCAAATATTCAAACCCTGAATGTGGTAGCATATTTCACCAAATTCTGAGTTCTTTTTTTTTTTTTTTCCTTCTATCTGTGCCTTGTTTAAAATGAGCAACAGGACAACATGAATTATCAGGTTGGTTTACCTGATGCAACCTTGCACCATGAGAACTGTATTCTTTTCATTATCTGCCTTCTTGAATTCACTGTGGGCTTTTCTGTTCCTTGCCATTTGCATAAGAAAATTGTCTACTCTCTGAGACAAGGAGAGATTTTTAACTTTACAGAAATGCAGTACTAAACACAAAAAAGCCATATGTCCCAGCAAGAATCTTTAACTGATCTCAGTCTTCACACTGTAAGCTTTTAAGAAGATTACAGATCACCTATCATTGTTCATAGTGCCTTGAATTTAGCAAATTATACATACCTGTAACAAAATTTACAGAAGTACATCACTGTGTATATTCCTGATGTTTAAAGCTCCCTGTTAAATTATTTTGGTATCCAAGAGAACAAAAAGTTCCTACAAGAATGATACAGAAGGGTTTCATAAAAGAATCTGTATCCAATAAAATCATAGTTGCTAAAATAAATCTCTAGAATTTTCACTTAAAGACAAGCATTATAGGTGGAAGGATTATTGTGGTAAAATGGAAGAAGAGACAAACAGAAAGAGAATGCTCAACCATATCCAAAGATCTAGGCTCACAGGAAAAAAACTAACAAAGAAGGGATATCCAGGAAAAGATCCTTCCCCAGTGGCAGTTAGCCCTTAAATGGGGTCTAGGAGGGGTGGAGCATGGCTCCACTGTTTCAGGTCACACAGGTGAACTGCCTTCACCTGTGCTCCCATGACTGACCCAGTCCTTTCCTCAGGTGATCAATCAGTGGTTCAGGCCATGACTAAGCAGTTCCCACACAATAAGTAAAATAGTCATTACACTCTACTACTGTGTAATCATTATCATTTTAATCAAACTTTCTTCACTGATGTCTGTGTTTCAGCATCTTCAGTATTTTTACCTTGGTAAAAACCTGATTTTGATTTCCTTCTGTCTTCTCTGTTTATCATACTATAGTGGTTTTAATGGGACATTCCTCATGAACTACTAATGAGAAATACTAGAGATAAAAAGACATGCTGCATTTTATAATATAATTAATTCTAATGAAATCTAGAAGTAAATTCGTAGAAATCTACTTGAATATGAGAATTACTTGAATGGTTTATAAGTAATTAATATTAAATATAAATTCTTATTTTGTTTTTCATCTACCTAGAATATTACAGTTTTCACTTTAAATATAATTAAAATAGTATTAAAGATACAAAATATCAATTTCTAATTTTATGCAGGAAAGAGTTTAACTAGCAACTTGGTATTATTGTTTTCTAGACAGGTGAGTTATGATTGTAAACTTTTTAAATTATTTTCTTCTCTCCAATTTCACCAGTTTTACAGATAAACTGGTAGTACAGATCTATATAGAATTATCCATTACTTAAATAGATCATTTACTTATTGTTCAATGTAATATGAATTGATCTGTTGGATTACATACATTATTTCCTTTTGTAAGTTTATCTTTTAGAGAGGACGCAAATAAACAAAACTAGACTTCTGAATCTGTCAGAGCTGAAGGAAAGAGCAACTGCTTTTCTTTAGATCAAAATGATCTGAACAAGCATTCAGACAAAAAGCAGAGGATGTATCCTAAGTTGAACTGACCAACAGTTCCTTTTTACAGACTTCAAAAATGATTCATTTCTGATATTTTTTTTTCAAACAAGTGAAGCTTAAAGTGTTCTATAAACCATCTAAATGAACAATGATAAAATAAATAAATGACTAATCACAACAGTGCTCGGAATTCAACATATATATTTCATCACTATTCTTAAATATCTACCTTTCTTTTAAAAAAAACAACAACTCTTTTTAAATATCTGTATTGATACATCAGTTACTTATTTATTCCATCTAGAGCAAAACATATTATCAAAACTAATACTAATCTGTAGGATTGGAGATATACTCTTTTTCCTACTTTTTTTCTTTTTTCTTTCTTCTTTTCTTACTCTCATTCCTTCTCCATTTTTTCCTGCTTCTTTTTATTTATTTATTTATTTTTCTTTTCTTTAATATGGATTAAATATATTACAGTGTTTCATCCTGGTATGCACAATTCAGTGCTATATCAACTCATTTCTAAAGAGTGTACATCAAAGCAGAACCTTGAATCAACAAAGAACAATGGTTCGCGCATGAATATGACTTAATCTAAACTTTTGTTCACTAGCTTGCAATTGACATAAGTCCATGACATCGGGCACAGGCCCTGGGAAAAAGGGAAAAAAAAAAAAAAAAAAAGAAATGAAAGGGTACTAACAGCTTGTCACAACCCAGCCGGCCCTGGACCATGTGCGCTTTGGGAGAAGAGGAAGGGCAGAGAGTTAGCAGATAGCTTTAACAAAGAGAAAGCACAGTGACAATGATCTGAGAAGGAACGGTAATTTACTAAATTAACCATATCAAACAAAACGAGAGAGATAAAAGTAACCAAAATGTGAGTCAACCCATGATAGTGAGAGGGAAAGCATGTGCTTTTCTCCACAGTGAGCTGAGATGGCTGAGCCAGGGCCAGAGAGAGAGGCAGACTCTAAGCCCCTGTCTGGAGCTCCACCCCACTTCCTCTTCCTCCGGAGATGTTGTCCCACCCCTCTCATCAGGATACTCAAAGTGCCCATAAAAGGCAGTAAACTGAACCAGAACATTAACTGTTTAATTCCTACTGGTCCAAATTTTGTTCTGATGTGGAATACTGACAACAACTTTGCAGCAGACACAAGCATCTATAGCCTTCAATATTCCTACTGAACACTTTTTCCTAATCCTATAATAAAAAACAGATAGATTAAGAGAGAGAAAAGTCCATTTTAAAAAAAATAAATATGCATGTTTCAGTTTCAGCCTAAAAAAATGATAGTTTTTCAAACTGTAGCAAAACCTACCATTTCAAAGCAGTTCAATAAAGCTGTTCGGGTGATACCTGGTAAATCTACAGAATTTGTGGTAAAAGCTCATGTTTGTGTCCTTGCTTTTATATTTTTTCTTGATGATAAAGAGACCTGATTGCTGTTATACTGATGATTTTGAAAGAGTTCTTTTCAAAGAAACTAAGATTTGAACCGGGGTTTGAAAAAATTTCTTCAAATCGAGATTAATTAGAAAATTATACATTATTTAAAAAATAAAAGCTGGATAGTTATTTGATCAAATACACATTTTCTGGTATAAATATTCATTGGGACATTTACTGTTTCATTGTTTTTAAACAGGCATACTTATTTCATTGGTTATTCTTGAATACTAAATGAAAGCCAGAAAAGGAAGTGGCATTCCAATTTTTATTTCATCATCGTAAGGTGGCGTTCTACTTCCCTTCAAGCCAAAGTTTTAGAACCAAAGTTTTAATTCCATAATTTGCAGATTATCATTTGCCAGCTATCTGTTGAAGTCATGATACCATTAGCAAAAGCACAGTGGAATTGAGGGTATTTTGACATTATTATTTAAAACAAAGCAACACAAGCCAAATAAATCAAACAAACAAAAATAAAAAATCAAAGTGCACAAACAGACAAACAAACAAAAAAGGCAAGTTGTCGTACAATTAGGAAGACTTAACTGAATGGAGAATTTATAAATACAATCTGTTCTATTTAACTGTAGTGGGATTCAATCACCTCAGCAACAGTCAAAACGTCAAAATCAAAGTCAAAACAAAACCACTCAGCAACAATCAAAACATCTGTATGTTATTTACATTCTCTCAGCTGAAACCAGGACAAGGGGAGGGCACACTGCAGTGCCATCTCCACCTCACATGCCTGCCACACATACTCAGCTAAATCAGTGCCCAGTGTAGTACATGATACACACGCTTGTGTCACTTGCCGAGTAAAACACAGCAATTACCCGCAATGATATTTCAACCTACCTGACATCATCTCAAAAGAAAACAGAATTCTTTTAAAGGAAAAGTTGTGGGTGAAGGAAGAGCATTCAGTGAAAAATGAACAGATGAATACTTTTTGCTGTTGTTGAGAAAAATAATATGGCACTACGCTTTATTTTTAAGGAAATTTTGTCAGTTTTCATAGATGATGATTTGAAAAGACATTATTTGCAAAAACATGCCAAATTCAATGAGAATCAAGGAATGTTTTGTAAAGACAAAACACGATAACAGAAAAATATCTATCATCTCAATGAACTTTTTTGAGAAGCTAAAAGTGAAATGGATTCTATGTTGAAATATTGCTCTGTGGTAGCAAATCCCACTGCAAAATAATCAAAATTATTTACTAATGGTGAGTTTATCAAGCAACATATGGAAAGCATATGGCAGGTATTTCTTAATAATTTAAAAAACAAACAACAACAACAAAAACAAATATATTTTCCCAAGATCAGTTTGTCTCAGCAAACTATTGCCAAGTGAATTGAAGAAGGAAAACCTGTCTAAAGAAATTTCAAGAGTAGAGCTGCTAATTCCAAATTTTATACCTTAGCGATATGTGTTATTAGAAAACCAGAAACTGTTTTACCTAGAACCTCTTTTTCAAAGAATCTTGCAGTCTGATTTTCTGATTTTAATCAGAAAAGAGGTCCCATGTATTCTCTTTTTTTTTTCCTTTTTTTTTTTTTTTTTCCCCAGTTGGGTATTCTAATTATTATTATTACCTGAATCATCGTTGTTAGGACTACTTTAGTATTATATTTTAATTAATTATCTGCATTTCTTCTATTTCTCTAGTCTTTGTTTTTAAACCTGATACATACAACATATTTGCAGAAATGTAAATTATCATCATAGACAGCTTCAAATGATTTTGAAATATATCTCAACTACTATTAGTCCTCTGAGAATTTGCAAGTAAGAATTTGAAAGAAGTAAGTAGTTTTACTGCTTCTGATTTCATCTGTGTCTTTAATTATTCAGGGAAAACATGGTAGTATGCAAATATTTTCTAGTTGGAAAATATAAAATGTTTGATATAGTTTACTCTGAATGAAAATTTTCTCTACATATCTAGTTGAATTTACAATATTCATTATTCTGACCATCTTTTTTTTGTTGTTTGTTTGTTTGCTTTCATGAGAAATGATGGTTAGCACCTGCAAAACAGTACCTAGCTAAAGCAGTGACTCACTTTTCACTCAGAAGGTGAATGCTGCTACATAGCACAATAATATTGTATGGGAACTGTTGAGTCATGGCCTGAACCACTGATTGATCACCTGAGGCAAGGACTGAGTCAGCTGTGGGAGCACAGATGAAAACAATCTGCCTGTGTGACCAAAAGGGGTGAAGCCTGGCTCCATCTCTTCTAGACCCCGTTTAAGGGCTGACTGCCACTGGGGAAGGATCTCTTTCTGGAGATCCTTCCTTTTGGTGTTTTCTACTGCAAGCCTAGAATACAGCTGACCGTTTCATTTTTTATTGTCTCTTTCCACCACGATAACCTTTCTAACTATAAACTTGTAAAATACTATCCTAACCATACCATTCTTCTAACTGTATATTTGTTAATTATACAAGTATGAAAGAGGTAGGTAATCTCCTTGTTAGTTTCTTGCCCAAAGTATGCTGCAGTGAGCATCAAATATGTATGAACACAGTTGTGCATAGTATAAAATGAAAATTCTCTATTCTTTCTGCTGTCTGTACGGTCCTATAAGTAAGATTGGAATTACACTCACAAAAAAATAAATATGTGAACATGTTATGAAAAATCCTGGATTCTGAAAATCAATACAGAAAGTTCAAATTTTGTGGCTTCTTAAGTACCTATTCGTCTTTTTTTTTTTTTTTTTTTTTTTTTTTTGTCCAAAACTTTTTTGCCCCATCTGGTCAGTTGTAACCCATTTTAAATGGTCAGTAAAGCAAAATAGATGATACAATTAATGCACACACAGACTTCTGTATATTATTGTGTACAGAACCAGCAAGTCGCAAGGTCAGTTCTGACATGCAGCATGTTAATGTCAAAGTCAGTTGTTAAGCTTAAAGTTACTGTTTCTATCAAAGACAATGCAGATTTCCTTTTTAGTTACATACAAGACAAAATCTGTCCAGTCCTTAGATCAGTTTTAAGTCAAGGAATCTCTAGTAAATTAATGGGAAGTAACAGGCATTGACATCTTTGTCTGGGAGAGGGATTCTTTTTGTATTTTATGCAATTTGTCAATTCTATGCATGCATTTAGCCATTCACTGAAACTACTTCTTAAATGAAAATTCTGAAAAGTCTATTCTGTGCTCTACAAAATTAAATGGGTTATCTTCATGAAACTTGTAACTCTTTTCTCCTAAGGAATACCAAGGTTTTCAGTGGAGTTAAACAACAAAATTCATGGAGCTTCAACAGCTCCAATGTGGCATTATATTTGTTTTTATAAAAACAGTTTAATTTCATAATTATTCTATAGAGTTCATAACTGATAAGACATATAAATACATGTCCTTGTTTGGGCTGATTTTCTTCATAATAACATGCTTTAGACTACTGATCAACACAGCAGTTAAAACAACATGAAGTTTTTGCTGTAGCTGAATTTGCACAGAGACAAGTGGCCCTCCTCTGGACCCGCTCCAAGAGCTCCACATCTTTCTTCTGCTGGGGGCCCCAGGACTAGCAGCAGTACTCCAGATGGGGCCTCACAAAAGCTGAGTAGAGGGAGGCAATCACCTCCCTTTCCCTGCTGGCCACTCCTCTTTTAATACAGCTGTAAGAGATTATTCTTTTACATCATTGTCTCAAAGCTTGCTGAGGACACAGATAAACAAGTTCAGGCAAGTCCTGGGCAGGGGTTGAGATATCCTTTGTGTGGAGAACCTTGATGGACAAGTCCTGGGCAAGGGTTGTGAAATCCTTTGTCTGAGGGACACAGATGGACAAGGCCAGGGGCAATGAGAGAGAAGTTGCAGCTTAATGGACGTGAAGCGGTCTTTTGTGTGGGCTTATCTTGAGGAAGATGGCCATCTCAGGGGGTACTCACATGACTCTTGCTCAAGCACCCAGGGATGTCACGTAGGCAGGAAAACAAGAAGGATAAAATGGGGACCTACAATCATGAGGAGAGGTTTTCTGGCAACAGATTCCTCATGAAGAAGAACGCAGGTTTTCTGGCAACAGATTCCTCATGAAGAAGAGGAGGCTTCTGCCATGAAGAAGCCTCACGACCTGCCTCTCTCCCTCCTGGACTTGTTCCCTCCTGGCCTTGCTCTGCGCTCTACCACGATGCTGAAGAAGAACAGAGGTGTCTGCCATCAGATTCCTCACTACGGAATGCCTGCATACTAACAGACTCTCCTGTGCCTGCTACCTGAGTCCTGCTGCTTACCTCCTGGACTGGCTCTGCGACTGTCTCCTGCTGCCTGCTTGTTGCCCAAGGCCGGCCACGCTGCTGCTCTCTTCTGCCTCAGACCTTCAAAACAGCATGCAACGGGACCGCTCTTGGATCCTGGTGGTGACTATCCCCACTTTACGGCATTCTTGCTTCTTTCCTATCTTTTCTATCGCCCTCCTTCCCTTTCCCGTCTCCCTAATTAGGATTTGTAATAAATTGGTTGGACTAACATATGAACCGCTGTTTCTTAATCTCACACCGAGTATACAGATATTAAAAGAACCTCATCTCCCTCCTATAAATTGGAGCGAGACAACAGCCCAGAACACAGTTGGCCTTCCAGGCTGCAAGCACACACTGCTAGCTCATGTCCAGCTTCTTGTCCACCAGAACCCCCACATCCTTCGCTGCATGGCTATTCTCAAGGAGATCTTCCCGCTGTTTGTATAAATACCTGGGGTTGCCCTGGCCCAAGTGCAGCACCTTGCACTTGGCCTTGTTGAACTTTATTTTCTCATGGGTCCACTTCTCCAGCCTGTCCAGGTCTCTCTGGATGGCTTCCCTTCCTTCCAGTGTATTGACTGCACTGTTCAGTTTGATGTCATCTGCAAATTGGGTGCGCTCGATGCTGTCACCTATGTCACTGATAAAGATGGTGAAGAGCACTGGTCCCAGGACCAACCCCTGAGGGACACCACTTGTGACCAGCCTCCAACCTGACACAGAACCATTGATCTATTAACACTTTAGCTGCGACCACCCAACCAGATCTTAATCCACCAAACAGTCCATCCTTCAAATCCACACGTCTCCAATTTAGACGGAAGGATGTCATGAGGGACCATGTCAAAGACTTTGCAGAAGTCCAGGAAGATGTCATCTGTCGCCCTTCTCCTGTCCATCGATGCAGTCACTCCATCATAGAAGGCCCTCAGATTGTTCAGATAAGGTCTGCCCTTGGTGAAACCATGTCTTGGATCTGTCTTGGATCACCTCTTTGTCTTATATGTGCTTTAACAAAGCTTCTAGGATCCATGATCTTCCCAGGCACAGAAGTGAGCACTCATCGTTTTGTAGTTTCTCAGATCTTCCTTTCTCCCTTTCTTAAAAATGGGAGTAATGTTTCCCTTTTCCCAGTCACTGGGGACTTTACCGGACAGCCATAGTTTTTCAAATATGATGGAGTGCGGATCAGCAACCATCAGCCATCTCTCTCATCCAGCCCACAGGCTTATATACGTTCAATTGCATGAAGAGGTCTTGGACTTGTTCCACTGTTACACAGTGGGATGGAAACTGTTCCCGACACCCTCACCTAGATGTTTAGGATCCTGGCAGACATTGGAAGCCTGACCACCAGCGAACACTGATGCAAAGCACTCATTGAGTACCTCAGCTTTTTCTGTGTTTGAAGAGACCAGTTCTCCATTACCTTTTATCAGAGGGAAAACACTCTTCTTGGCCAGTCTTCTTCTGCCTATGTACATGTAGAACCCCTTCTTGTTATCTTTCACATCCCTCTCCAAGTTCAGCTCCATCTGTGCCTTGGCTTTCCTCATCCTATCTCTACATATATGGACAACAGCCCTATACTCTTCCCAAGCTACACAAGCTTGCTTCCACTTCCTGTACATTTCCATCTTGTCCCTCAGTTTAAGTTGTAGGTCCTTGCTTAGCCATGTCAGCCACCTGCCTCCCCTACGTGACTTCTTCTGCTGGGGGATGGAGAGCCGTTGTGCTCTCAGAAGGATGTCATTAAAGAGCTTCCAGTTCTATTCTGTACCTATGCCCTCAAGAACAGTTTTCCAGGGGATCCTATCCAGCAATTCCTTGAACAGCCAGAATTTTGCTCTCCTAAAGCTCAGGGTCCTGACTTTGCTTCTTGCCAGGCCTGCATTCTTCAAGATGACAAACTCTACCATGGCATGGTCACTACAGCCCAGGCTGCTTCCAATATTAACCTCTCTAATGCTCTCCTCCTCATTGGTGATCACCAGGTCCAGTAAGGCTTCACCTCAGGTCGGTCCATCTAATACCTGGACTACGAAGTTATCCTCAACAGAGTCCAGGAATGTCCTGGGTTGCCTGCCACCTGCTGTGTCACTATCCCAGCAGATGTCTGTATGGTTGAAATCCCCCATCAGGACAGGAGCCTGCGAGCATGACACTTCTTACAGCTGAAGCTAGAAGGCCTCATCAACAGTTTCCCCCTGATCAGGTGGCCCTTAGTAGACACCAACCACTAGATGCCCTTTACTGCACTGATCCTTGATTTTAACCCACAAGCTCTCAACCTGATCATGGCTGTTTCTCAGACAGAGCTCTACTTGTGCTCCCGATCCCTTCAGCAGACTTCCCTGAGCCCTAAAGACCATTTTGATTGCCCAAGAACTTCTTTTGCCTATCTCTTCATTTTCAATGTGGAAAACTAGTAAAGGATAATAATCATAGGGCTTGACAAGACAAGGGATGCTCCTAGCAACATCTCTCACGCAGGCTCCAGGCAGGCAATATACCTCCCTGTGGGATGTGTCCAAGCAGCATGTTGGGCCCTTGATTCCCCTCAGAAGAGAGTCCCCTATGATGACAGCCCTTCTTTTTTTTCTAATTGACATTGTAGTAATATAGGGAGCAGTCTGACTATCCCTGAGCAACCTCTCATGCATGGATGGACCTTCACCCACATCCACATCCCCCTGTCCCTCCAGTTCCGAAGCCTCATACCTGTTATCTAAGGTCACCTAGGAAGGTGGGACAGGCTGAGAGGCAGTCCACTTTCTGCCACAAACAGGGACTTGTTTCCATCCCTCGCTGTCTCTGAGGTCACACCCTCCCACTTGGCAGTGAGAGGGCAGATGATCCCCTGCTGCTTGAAGAGCATATCGCTCACGCCTTTCCTGTAGGGATGGCAGAGTGTGACTCCACCAATCAATTTTCTTCCTCCAACCCCGAATGTTCCTTAATCTTTCTACTTCCTCCATTAGCTCCACCACCAGGCTGAGCAGATCATCTGCCTCTCACACCACACACAGTGCTGCCCTCCTATAGCAGTGACAGGGCCAGGCATTCTCCGCAGCCTGAGACCTGAACTGCAGCATGGACATTCGTGCTTTCAGTCAGTTTTTAGAAGGATCTCACTGCCGTGTGGAAACCATGGTCGCACCTGGATGTGTTGAAAAAGCAACAACCTATTAAAAGACCTGTTAAGTGCTAAGCCCCCTCCTATACGGCAAGATTCCCTGCCCTGCCTGCTTGCCCTGCCAATGAAAACTGACATGCCATGCTCGTCATGTGCCACATTCTTTTTGCTGTCCTGTTTGCTGTGCTCCTGTCTCACTGCACTCGCTAGGCTCTGCATTTATTCACATGGAGAGTGGGTGCCGCCAACACACCTCACTGCCCATACACGTCAGAACTGCCATACTGCTGGAGCTGGGGGGGCTGCCTCACTCTCCCTCAGTTTCTTAGAGCTTCTTAGATTCGGTTTCTGCTGTGATGTGCACCCTCTAAGAATGGTCCTTTGTCGTGAGCCTCTACTGCCAAGCTGACCTGCTCACAACCGTATGCATACATCCATATATGCAAATATAAGTATATGCTTACAAATATAAAAAATACATATGGAAATATTATGCATCTGTGTTTACAAACAAACCTTAAATTACCAAATGCTCTTGGTACTTTCCTTCTTCAAAATCTGTGGACTTGTACAGGAACTTTTCAGTTTCTCAGAATGTAGACAAGCATAATGAATTGTGTAAGATTGTACGTTTGAAAAAAAATATGTGAATATACATACTGATTTGCTGTATGTATACTTTCATTGAGAATGAAATAGACATAGCAGTTGAAAAGAGATAGAAGAGATCAGTTACATGACCATGACAACGTTCATAAAATATTAGAAATTAATATTAGAACTACAGCAAAGAGTAGCCAATCTTTCCTCCGCAGGTATAATAGTATTTTTGTTCTATAAATAAAAAAAATAAAATCAGTAAAATCTGTAAAATCTGTAAAATCAGTAAAATCTGAAGGCATGAAGTGTTATGCATTTAAATGCATAACAACTAAATATTCTGCTGCTGTATGTAAAACAAACAAACAAACAAAAAAAACCCCACAGCATATCTAGTGAGAATGAAGAGACATGGAATACATAAAAGTACCAATTAACTTTAATGGCCATACTGAAAATGAGAGTAGAGAATAAATTAACTATTAAAAAAGTGTGAGAGATCATTTGACTTCAGGAGCAACATGTCAGCTTGTAACAAAAGAGAACTACATCTGATAATTCTGCAGTTTTATACTGTCTTTGCAAGATATTGCCATGCTTTTAAGGAACGACATATTCTGCTTTACAGTAAAATATGAAAGAACGTTAAGATTTCCTTTTTTTTTTTTTTTTTTTTTTTCCTGAGGATAAGAAGAAGACTTGGAAAAAGATAAAGACCTTTTCTTTGATAATTATTATATATTTTTGTGAGGGCCAGTCAAAATTGACTAAGTGGTATACTTAATTTCATACAGCAGAATAAGTACATTGTATAGGCCATGTAAACTGTCATTATTTTTCCATTCACACACCTGATCAAGTACACAGAAAGAAGTATTAATATAGATAGACAGAATTCCCGTTCACTAGCTATATTTATGCTCAAATAAATCACCATGCCAGTCAAGGATTACACAGTATTATGCAACCAGTGATCAAGTTAGCAGATAAGGTTAAATTAAATTAAGTTAAATTAATTAAAACCTGTAAAAGAGGTAGAAACAGTACTATTTTAAAGACAGCTGCTTTGATTCTGAATTTTTCATCAGATAGAAAAAGTTTTTCAGCAGAAAAAACTTTTATATTTTGCCAGAACAAAACCAGCCTTGAATTATTATTATTACTATTGTATTATCTGGCAAGAGTTGAAATCCATTTTCTCTGTATCAAGTTTAGATACAAAAAAAAAAATGAAAAAAGAAAAAGAAAAAGAAAAAGAAAAAGAAAAAGAAAAAGAAAAGGCAGCCCCCAGAAAAAGAAAAAAGCAAAAGAAAAAGGGAAAGAAGAAAAAACCAAGAAAGACAAAGAAAGAAAAGAAAAGAAAACGGGAGGGAAGGGAAGGGAAAGAGGTGAAGGGAATGGAAAGGGAGGGCATGAAGGGCAAGGAAGGGAAACGGGCAAGGGAAACAGGAAAGGGGGGCGGGAAGGGAAGGGAAGGGAAGGGAAGGGAAGGGAAGGAAGAGGGAAGGAAGGGAAGGGAAGGGAAGGGAAAGAGGAAAAGGCAAGGAAGGGAAGGGAAGGGAAGGGAAGGGAAAAAAACCAACAGGAAGGAAGGAAGGGAAGGGAGAAACAAGACGGGAACGGACATGGAAAGGGAAGGAAAGACAAGTAAGGGAAAGGGAAAGGGAAGGACAGGAAGGGTAAGGGAAGGGAAGGGAAGGGAAAAAAACAAGGAGGGAAAAACAGGAAAAAAGGAAGGGAAGGAAGAGGAAAGGAAAGAGGAAAAGGAAAAGCAGGAAAAAGGAAAGGAAAAAACAACGGAAAGGAACAGAAACACAAAGGGAAACAATAACCCAAAAGGAAACAAGGAAACGAAAAGGACTGGAAACAACGAGGAAACAGGACAAAAGAAGAAAAAAACGGAAAGGAAAACAAAGGATAAACACGGCAAACAAGGAAAGGCAAAAGAAAGGAAAGGCAAAATAGAAGGAAAGGGAAAAGGAAAGGGCAAAGGATAAGGGGAGGAACGGAAACGAGGAAAGGACAAGGAAAGGAAAGGGTAAAGGAAAGGAAAGGGAAAGAAAAGGGGAAAAAAAATAAAGAGGAAAGGGGAAAAGAGGAAAAAAGAGGGAAGAAATCAAAAACAGAAGAAGAACAGGTTAAAAGGATAAGAGGGAAAGAGAGGAAGAAGGAAAAAAGAAAAAGAGGAACGGAAAGAGCAGGAGAAGATGGAAGAGGAGGAAAGAGGAAGAGGACAGATGGAAAGAGGAAAGTAGGACGAGGAAAAGAGGACAAGAAAGAGGAAGGGAAGCAAGCGAAAGGCGAAGGGACAAAGGAAGAAGGGAAGGGAGGAAGAATGGAAAAAGGAAGGGAAGGGAAGGGAAAAAAGGGAAGGAAGGGGAAGGGGAAGGGAAAGGGGGAAGGGAAAGGGAAGGGAAGGAAGGGACGGGAAGGGAACGGAAGGGAAGGAAGGGAATAAAGGGGAAGGGAAGGGACGGGAAAGGGAAGGGAAGGGAAAAGGTACAAGGGACGGGAAAAAGGGAAAAATAAGGGATAAAAGAAGAGGGAAGGGGGAAGGGGAAGGGAAGGGAAAGGGAAGGGTAAAGGGAATGGAGGGAAAGGGGGACGGGAAGGGAGGGAAGGGATGGAAGGGAAGGGGTTCAAGGGGAATGGAATCAAAAATTAAGGAAAGGAAAGAGGGAAAGGAAAGAAATCAGGAAAGGAACAGGTAGGAAGGAAATAAAAGGGAAGGGAGGGGAAAAAGGAGAAGGAAAAGGAAAGGAAAGGAAAAAAGGAGAATGAATAAATGGAAACTACGACTTTTAAAATTCCCTTCTAAGTTGGGCTGTTCTGTGATTCTGTATCTGAGTTCATCACTTGTTTTTGCATTTACAAATTAAAGGAGTTAAATCAGTCATGAGGTGAAATATTCCTGCTATATTGGATATACAAAGGTTTGATTACCTTTACAGGTTCTTAGTTCACTTCATTTAAACATTGTTGATATCACTCGAAAGAAAGAAAAAGAGAGAGAAAGAAAGAGAGAAAGAGAGAGAGAAGGAAAGAAAGATGGAAAAAAGAAAGAAAGGAAGAAAGATATCTGAAAAGGACCTAGTATTTGAAATTACAAGAGAAGAAGAACTTCAGTAATAAAAACTCTCCATCATAAGACTTCTAACATAGTCTACTCTGATATATTTTAATCGCTTAATCTGAGAGAAGTGAGAGTGAGAGTTTGCTTCTTCCTTCTCTTTTATCTGTAACTTCCTCATAGAACATATCTTTTTAATGTTACCCTTTTTGCAAATGAAAGTAACCTTAAAAATAGGATGAAGTTTCTGTAAGACAATTTTTTTACATGCAACAGTTCTGCGAAGGTCCAAAAGTAAAAAAGTAAAAGATAAGTCCAAAGAAAAAGTACATGAATAATTTCTTCATGTATTACTTTCTCTATTATATTATCTTAAAACTCTGTAGTGTTGTAGTTATGATGATCCAAAGATTTTTCATTTCCAAAAATAAAAGCATGGATACACTTGAGGTACAGAATTAACACATTGATATGATCGGTGCAGTGTGCATACAGTTGCATCCTTTCCACCAAAAAGAAGAGTAAATTATAACCTAATAAAATTCCAAGTATATGCTTGATATGCAGAGGTCTCTCTGGAATTTTTTCACCAGTCATTACCAAAGAATGTTATGTGTGATTTACATGAAAATCAAACAGAAATTGAAAACTATAAGAAATAATTTTTTAGCCTCATTATTCAGAACTAGCTATATTCACAAGCACTATTGTGTTAGCCAGTCAACATTATGTACACATGCATACTTCAAAGAATTAGTTTTAAAAATATAAAAAATAATTATTGAAACCATACAGAGACATAGAGTTTAAAAAAAAAAAAAAAAAAAAAACCAACTTACAGCATCACTAAGTTTTTCTAGCAACCCTCTTTATGCATGACTTTGATTTGTTTTTAGAAGGCATACCCTAATTAATTTGAGGACACCATTTTTTTTTTTTTTTTCTTTCCAGAGTTAAAGGTTGGAGAACCTGAATGCAACCTTATCCTCAAGGCCATGTCCATGTCTATTTACTGACAGAAAGGATTCCATTACAAAATATTAAATAGATACTGAAGATCAAAAAGGAAGCAAAGGGATCAAGGGGAACAACTATTCACAAAGATTATTATTTTAAGACATTAATATTCATAACCATAAGGACATGTTTCTCATGAATACGAGCCAGGAGAGATCTGCAAGCTATCAATGAAATATGTCAACTTTTTAGTCATTTCCTTCGATTCTAATGACACACATTAGAAAGGGCAGAAGTGGTTGACTTTAATGCTGTTATGTCCGCAATGTGCATACTTAAAGTGACAAAAAGTGTCTCTCCTTTTTAGGTTAATGGGAACATAATAGACCTCTATAAACCCATTTTTCCTTCTTGCCCATCAGCAAAGGCCAGGATCACCAATGGGACCATGAAATGGGCACTGACAAGTTAGTAGGAGATTAAATAAACCAAGGTCTGTATTGTGCCAAGAGAAAAGCTTAAGTATTCATCATTTATTTATTTATTATTTGTTTATTTATCATTTATCTATTTTGGTATGTTTTGTTTGTTTGTTTCCTTAAATTCGTTACTTGCTCAAGTATCTAAGAAGACTTGTTTTAGGATGTGAGGAAATACAGTCAAGTTGTGCCAGGAGAGGTTTAATTTTGATATTGGAAAAATTTATTCTTGGAAAGTATGGTAAGTTATTGGAAAAGGCTGATCAGGGGCCAGAATCTCCATCCCTAGAAGAATTTATCAAGAACAACTACTTTAGAGCCAGCTCGGCAAGAACCGGAGCAACAGATATGAAGGTACAAGGGGGCTTTAGGGGCTTCCTTTGCCAGGGAAAAATCAAGAAAGTGGATTGACCCTTCAGCAACTGACAGCTCTCACAAGGGAAGCTGACATGCATGGTCATTGCCATGGCAATAGAGACCACACCCACACCTCTAAAAGAAGCCTAAGGATGGATAAACAGAGTGTGGCTGTCACCAATACCCATAGTGTTCTTCAGCAGCTGGAGTAGTAGTTCACACAGAAGGGCACTAAAGGCAAGAATCACTCATTCCAGGTGACCTTCAAAGCAGAATGGTGAATATTCAGTGCTGAGCTAAGACTGCAGCTCTGGCAGGGTGTTACGCACCAGAAATGACCAGTGCCTCCACTCACACAGAGCTGTTAAAGGAAGAAGCATCTGTGCAGGCCTGTAGGAAGTGTCTGGAACCTTTCTCCTGGAGTGGAGGTGTAAGACTTGCCCAGGTAGAGGACCTCCTGCTACAGCTGACTGGCCTGCAAGAAACAGTCAATAAGCTGTGTGCTATCAGGGAGGCAGAAATAGAGTCAGCCTGCAATGAAACCTGCATTGAATCCACAATCTGGAGCCAAACAGCCCCAGACTCCCTCACTGGCATATCCTGTTGGAGGGAAAACCAACAGTGAAGAGAAATAGCAAACTGCTACAAGAAAGCCTAACAAGAGGAAAAAGACTGCCTCAAAGCCTGAGGTGCCTCTACAAAACTGTAAAGAGATTCTACAGACTGAGAAGGGGAAAGAAACAGCAACAGATAATTCATCAGAACTGAGTTAGGCAGCCAGATCTGCTTTCTGATGCACAGCAACTACCTCAACTAAGAAAAAGCAATAAGTGAAAGTGGTGGGTGATTCTTCTCTGATCCATTTGTCATTGCACCCATTTGTTGCAATGACTCGTTATCTAGATAGGTCTGCTGCTTGCCAGGGGCCCACAGCAAGGATGTGACAGGGAGGCAGCCAGACCTTGTACAACCCACAGACTATAACCCCCTGCTGCTGCTGTTTCATGTAGGCACTAGTGACACAGCTGTCAGCAACCCGAAGAATATCAAGAAAGACTACAGGGAGTTGGAGCAGCAGTGGAAAACACAGGACCAGAGGTAGTCTTCTCATCAATCCTCCAGGTTAGGGGAATGGAGAGGGAAAGGGCTGATAGAATTAAGAAAATCATTAAATGGATAAGGGAGTGGTGCTGTGAACAGGACTTCAGCTATTTATTTCACGGAACTAGTCTTGAGGAATCTGGTCTTCTGGTGGAGGATGCATTTCATCTCTCAGAGAAGGGGAGGGCCATCTTTGGCACCAAGTTCTCCAAATTAATCAGGAGGGATTTAATATAGAGTTGCCAAAGGATGGGATCCTCAAGTCATCCCACTTTGAGGCTGATGATGGTAATGGATGCCCTGGATTTAGAGTTGGCTCACAGGCCAGTAAGATGGCACCTAAGGTGCAGGATAAGGGAACTCCAATTGGTAAAGCTGCCTTGATGGGAGCCTAACTCAAATGCCTGTACACTGATGCACAGAGTATGAGGAACAAGCAAGAAGAGTTGCTGGAGTGCATGTGCCTAGAGGGCTATGATGTCATTAGTGACATTAGTGACTGAGATGTGGAGGGATGACTCTTACCCTGAAATGTAGGAATAGGCGGTATAAACTCTATAGGAAAGTCTATAAAGAGTGGAAGTGGGAATAGGTTACCTGAGATGACAACAAAGAAATTGTCTGAGCAGCCAGGGATCGCCTAGGAAAGCTAAAACCCAGACAGAATTAGATCTAGCCAGGGACATGAACGGGAACAAGATGAAATTCTGCAGGCATATTACTGATAAAACAAAAGCCAGGGAAATATGGGTCCTCTCTGGAAGAAAACTGGAGGCCTGGATCAGAAGGGGTATGGAGAAAGCTGAGGTGCTCAGTGACTTGTTTACCTCTGTCTTCACTGGCTGCACAAAACAAAAATAAGAACTTGGAGAAAGAAGATCTGCCTACTGTAAGTGAAGATGAGGTTTGAGACTATCTAAAAATCCTGAAGGTGCACAAGTCCACAAGACTCAGTGCTATCCATCCACAAGTTCTGAAGGAACTGGAGGATGAAGTTGCCAAGCCACTATCCATCATATTTGAAAGGTCATCCCAGTCTGATGATTGGAAAGGGGAAACATAACTCCCATTTTCAAGAACGGAAAAAAAGAAGTTCCAGGGAACTATGAACTAGTCAGTCTTACCTCTGTGCCTGGCAAGGTAATGGAACAGATCCTCCTGAAGGTCCTACTAAGGCACATGGAAAATAAAGATAAGGTGATTGATGGTAACCAACATGGCTTCACCAAAGACAAGTAATGCCTGACAAACTTGGTGACCTTTTAAGATGGAGTTTTAGCATCGAGTGCATAAAGAAAGAGCAATTGACATCATCTTCCTGGACTTGTGCTAAGTATTTGACACTGTCCAGTGTGACATCCTGGTCACTAGATTGGAAAAAAACTGATCTGATGGATGGACCACTCTCTGGATAAGTAATTGGCTGGATGGTTGCAGTCGGAGAGTTGCAGTCTGGCTCAGTGTTTAAGTAGAGACCAGTGATGAGTGGTGTTCCTTGGGGGTTGATGCTGGACCCGGTTTTATTTAACAACATGGACAGTGGGATTGAATACACATTCGGTAAGTCTGCAGATGGCACCAAGCTAGTGCTGCAGCAAACACACTAGAGGGAAGGGATGCTCTCCAGAGGGACCTAGACAGGCTTGAGAGGTGGGCCCAGTCAACCTCATGAAGTTCAACAAGGCCAATTGCAGTCATGCACCTGAGTTGGGACAGTCCCAAGTACATATACAGGTTGGGTGGAGAATGGCTTGAGAGCAGCTTGAGGAGAAGGATTTGGGAGTGCTGATTGATGAAAGATTCAACATGAGCTGGTAATGTGCGCTTTCATCCAAGAAGCGCAGAATGTATCTTGGGTTGCATCAGGAGAAACATGACCAGCAGTTTGAGGAACGTGATTCTGCCCCCCCTATCTGCTCTCTTGAGACCTCACCTAGAGTACTGCTTCCAATTCTGGGGTCCCCAACTCAAGGACATCAAGCTGTTGGAGTGGGTCCAAAGGAAGGTCATGAAGATGATCAGAGGGCTGGAGCAGCTCCACTACAAGGACAATCTGAGAGATCTGGGGCCCTACAGCCTAGAGAAGAGAAGACTCTGAGGAGACCTCATAGTGGCCTTTCAGTACCTGAAGAGGGACTACAGGAAAGCTGGGGAGGGACTTTTTATAAGGGCATGTAATGACAGGATGAGGAGAAATGTTTTTAAACTGGAAGAGGGTAGATTTAGACTAGATATTAGGAAGAAGTTCTTTACTATGAGGCTGGTGAAATGCTGGAACATGTTTCCCAGGGAGGCTGCAGTTGCCCCCTCCCTGGAATCATTTAATGCCAGGCTGGATGGGGCTTTGAGCAACCTGGTCTCCAAAGAGGTGTCCCTGTCTATAGGAGAGGGGTTGTAACTAGGTTATCTTAAAGGTCCCTTTCAACCTAGACCATTCTATGACTTAAGATTTGTGTGGATATGGCATTTAAAGATATCATTTAATAACTGACCTGACAGTTCTAGTTTGAGGGTTGGACTTGATGTTCTCATTCAACAAAAGGAAGTTGTCACTGCAGTCTGATTGTGATATTTACATGCAAGCTATGTCAGTCAAGGCTGATCAACCACAAAGTAGTCTAAGTTTTGGTGTGATACAGAGCCAAAGCCTTGTTGAGCTGCCGGAGATACAGCATTTTTTCCCTCTTTTGGCTGAAATGTAATTAATATTAAATCACTACAATTTTATTGCTACTTTTATCTGTGCAAGAGTATTGCAACAAGTACTGGGATATGTTAATAATATCCCTGCTTTTCTCTGAAGTCTCACATCTTAGAATCCTAGAATCATAGAATTATAGAATCACAAGGTTGGAAACGACCTATAAGATCATCTAGTCCAACCACTTCACACTACCACTG
>JARXNR010000298.1:0-15888 GCA_036346035.1 Crossoptilon crossoptilon | reverse complement strand
GCACCCTATGGGCCCCTATGGCACCCTATGGGTTCTCTGAGCACCCTACGGGCCCGTATGGCACCCTATGGGTTCTCTGAGCACCCTATGGCACCCTATGAGTGCTCTGAGCACCCTATGGCACCCTATGGGCACCCTATGGTTCTCTGATGGGCACCCTATGGCACCCTATGGGTTCTCTGAGCACCCCCTATGGCACCCTATGGGTTCCTGATGCATTCTCTGATGGCACCCTATGAGTTCTCTAAGCACCCTATGGCACCCTATGGGTTCTCTGAGCACCCTATGGGCCCCTATGGCACCCTATGGGTTCTCTGAGCATCCTATGGGCCCCTATTGCACCCTATGGGTTCTCTGAGCACCCTATGGGCCCCTATGGCACCCTATGGGTTCTCTGAGCACCCTATGGGCCCCTATGGCACCCTATGGGTTCTCTGAGCACCCTATGGGCCCCTATGGCACCCTATGGGTTCTCTGAGCACCCTATGGGCCCCTATGGCACCCTATGGGTTCTCTGAGCACCCTATGGCACCCTATGGGTTCTCTGAGCACCCTATGGGCCCCTATGGCACCCTATGGGTTCTCTGAGCACCCTATGGCACCCTATGAGTTCTCTGAGCACCCTATGGCACCCTATGGGTTCTCTGAGCACCCTATGGCACCCTATGGGTTCTCTGAGCACCTTATAGGCCCCTATGGCACCCTATGGGTTCTCTGAGCACCCTATGGCACCCTATAGGCCCCTATGGCACCCTATGGGTTCTCTGAGCAGCCTGGCCCCTATGGGTCTCAACCAGGGATCTGGGGGTCTCTATAGGTCCCTGTGGGGGATCCACAGGTCTCTATGGGTCCCTACGTGTCTTTGTGAGGGACCTAGGGGTCTCTACAGGGGAGCTAGTGTTCCTGTAGGGGATCTAGGGGTCACTATGGGTCTCTACAGGGGATTTAGGGGTTTCAGTGTGTCCTTGGTGGGGATCTATGGGTCTCAGTGGGTCCTTGTGGGGGATCTATGGGTCTCTGTGGGTCCTTGTGGGGGATCTAGGGGTTTCAGTGGGTCTCTGCGGGGGAGCTAGGGGTCTCTATGGGCCCTTGTGGGGGATCTAGGGGTCTCTGTGGTCCTTGTGGGGGATCTAGGAGTCTCTGTGGGTCTCAACCAAGGATCTGGGGGTCTCTACGTGTCTTTGTGAGGGACCTATGGGTCTCTATGGGTCCCCGTGAGGGATCTAGGGGTCTCTGTGAGGGATCTAGGGATCTCTATGGGTCTCTGTGGGGGAGCTAGGGGCCTCTGTGGGTCTTGTGGGGGGGATCTAGGGGTCTCTGTGGGTCCTTGTGGGGGATCTAGGGGTCTCTGTGGGTCCTTGTGGGGGATCTAGGGGTCTCTGTGGGTCTCAACCAAGGATCTGGGGGTCTCTATAGGTCTCTATGTGTCTTTGTGAGGGAGCTAGGGGTCTCTATGGGTCTCTGTGGGGGAGCTAGGGGTCTCTGTGGGTCCTTGTGGGGGATCTAGGGGTCTCTGTGGTCCTTGTGGGGGATCTAGGGGTCTCCGTGGCTCTCAACCAAGGATCTGGGGGTCTCTACGTATCTTCGTGAGGGACCTATGGGTCTCTATGGGTCCCCGTGAGGGATCTAGGGGTCTCTATGGGTCTCTGTGGGTCTTGTGGGGGGATCTAGGGGTCTCTGTGGGTCTCAACCAAGGATCTGGAGGTCTCTATAGGTCTCTATGTGTCTTTGTGAGGGACCTATAGGTCTCTATGCGTCCCCGTGAGGAATCTATGGGTCTCTGTGGGTCTCTGTAGGGGATCTAGGGGTCTCTATGTGTCCCTGTGGGGGATCTAGGGGTCTCTCTATGGGTCTCTGTGAGGGATCCACGGGTCTCTATGGGTCCCTGCGCATCTCTTGGCAACCCCACACGTAGCACGAGGGCTGAAACGAGATGATCATCACCCAGACCAGTCTGTGATCTACGATCAGTGACGTCAGGGGACACCGTAGGGACAGCACTGGGTGGCCCTGTGTCACAGCTCTGCCTGTCCTGTGTCACAGCAGTGGGTGTTCTTGTGTCACACCTCTGCCCGTCCTGTGTCACAGCAGTGAGCATCCCTGTGTCACAGCTCTGTCTGTCCCCATGTCACACCTCTGCCTGTCCCCGTGCCACAGCTCTGCCTGTCCCTGTGTCACAGCAGCGAGCATCCCTGGGTCACAGCTCTGGTTGTCCCCATGTCACAGCTCTGGTTGTCCCCCTGTCACAGCTCTACCTGTCCCCATGTCACAGCACTGAGCATCCCTGTGTCAGAGCTCTGCCTGTCCCCCTGTCACACCTCTGCCTGTCCCTGCATCACAGCAGTGAGCATCCCTGTGTCAGAGCTCTGCCTGTCCCCGTGTCACACCTCTGGTTGTCCCCCTGTCACAGCTCTGCCTGTCCCTGCATCACAGCAGTGAGCATCCCTGTGTCAGAGCTCTGTCTGTCCCCATGTCACACCTCTGCCTGTCCCTGCGTCACAGCAGTGAGCATCCCTGTGTCACAGCTCTGCCTGTCCCCCTGTCACAGCTCTGCCTGTCCCTGCGTCACAGCAGTGAGCATCCCTGTGTCACAGCTCTGCCTGTCCCCATGTCACACCTCTGCCTGTCCCTGCCTTCCAGCTCTGCTTGTCCCCATGTCACACCTCTGCCTGTCCCCGTGTCACAGCAGTGAGCATCCCTGTGTCACAGCTCTGCCTGTCCCTGTGTCACAGCAGTGAGCATCCCTGTGTCACAGCTCTGCCTGTCCCTGGGTCACAGCAGTGGGCATCCCTGTGTCACAGCTCTGCCTGTCCCTGTGTCACACTTCTGCCTGTCCCTGTCTTTCAGCTCTGGTTGCCCCTGGGTCACAGCAGTGGGCATCTCTGTGTCACAGCTCTGCCTGTTTCCATGTCACACCTCTGCTTGTTCCTGCATCACAGCAGTGAGCATCCCTGTGTCACAGCTCTGGTCGTCCCCATGTCACACCTCTGCCTGTCCCTGTGTCACAGCAGTGAGCATCCCTGTGTCACAGCTCTGCCTGTCCCTGGGTCACAGCAGTGGGCATCCCTGCCTTTCAGCTCTGCCTGTCCCTGTGTCACACTTCTGCCTGTCCCTGCCTTTCAGCTCTGGTTGCCCCTGGGTCACAGCACTGAGCATCCCTGTGTCACAGCTCTGCCTGTCCCTGCATCACAGCAGTGAGCATCCCTGTGTCACACCTCTGTCTGTCCCTGGGTCACAGCTCTGGTTGTCCCCCTGTCACAGCTCTGCCTGTCCCCGCATCACAGCAGTGGGCATCTCTGTGTCACACCTCTGCCTGTCCCTGCATCACAGCAGTGAGCATCCCTGTGTCAGAGCTCTGCCTGTCCCCCTGTCACAGCTCTGCCTGTCCCCATGTCACAGCAGTGAGCATCCCTGTGTCACAGCTCTGTCTGTCCCCATGTCACACCTCTGCCTGTCCCCGTGTCACAGCAGTGAGCATCCCTGTGTCAGAGCTCTGCCTGTCCCCGTGTCACAGCTCTGGTTGTCCCCCTGTCACAGCTCTGCCTGTCCCTGCATCACAGCAGTGAGCATCCCTGTGTCACACCTCTGTCTGTCCCCATGTCACACCTCTGCCTGTCCCCCTGTCACAGCTCTGCCTGTCCCCCTGTCACAGCAGTGAGCATCCCTGTGTCACAGCTCTGGTTGTCCCCCTGTCACACCTCTGCCTGTCCCTGCCTTCCAGCTCTGCCTGTCCCCGTCACAGCTCTGCCTGTCCCTGCATCACAGCAGTGAGCATCCCCGTGTCACAGCTCTGTCTGTCCCCATGTCACACCTCTGCCTGTCCCTGCCTTCCAGCTCTGCTTGTCCCCGTCACACCTCTGCCTGTCCCTGCATCACAGCAGTGAGCATCCCTGTGTCACACCTCTGCCTGTCCCTGGGTCACAGCAGTGGGCATCCCTGCCTTTCAGCTCTGCCTGTCCCTGTGTCACACTTCTGCCTGTCCCTGCCTTTCAGCTCTGCTTGTCCCTGGGTCACAGCAGTGGGCATCTCTGTGTCACAGCTCTGCCTGTTTCCATGTCACACCTCTGCTTGTCCCTGCATCACAGCAGTGAGCATCCCTGTGTCACAGCTCTGGTCGTCCCCATGTCACACCTCTGCCTGTCCCCCTGTCCCAGCTCTGCCTGTCCCCCTGTCCCAGCTCTGCCTGTCCCCATGTCACAGCAGTGAGCATCCCTGTGTCACAGCTCTGCCTGTCCCCATGTCACACCTCTGCCTGTCCCTGCCTTCCAGCTCTGCTTGTCCCCGTCACACCTCTGCCTGTCCCTGCATCACAGCAGTGAGCATCCCTGTGTCACACCTCTGCCTGTCCCTGTGTCACAGCAGTGAGCATCCCTGTGTCACACCTCTGCCTGTCCCCATGTCACAGCAGCGAGCATCCCTGTGTCACAGCTCTGTCTGTCCCTGGGTCACAGCAGTGGGCATCCCTGCCTTTCAGCTCTGCCTGTCCCTGTGTCACACTTCTGCCTGTCCCTGCCTTTCAGCTCTGCTTGTCCCTGGGTCACAGCACTGAGCATCCCTGTGTCAGAGCTCTGCCTGTCCCCCTGTCACAGCTCTGCCTGTCCCTGCGTCACAGCAGTGAGCATCCCTGTGTCACACCTCTGCCTGTCCCCGTGTCACAGCTCTGGTTGTCCCCATGTCACAGCAGTGAGCATCCCTGTGTCAGAGCTCTGCCTGTCCCCGTGTCACAGCTCTGGTTGTCCCCCTGTCACAACTCTGCCTGTCCCCATGTCACAGCAGTGAGCATCCCTGTGTCACAGCTCTGCCTGTCCCCCTGTCACAGCACTGAGCATCCCTGTGTCACACCTCTGTCTGTCCCCATGTCACACCTCTGCCTGTCCCCGTGTCACAGCAGTGAGCATCCCTGTGTCAGAGCTCTGCCTGTCCCCGTGTCACAGCTCTGGTTGTCCCCCTGTCACAGCTCTGCCTGTCCCTGCGTCACAGCAGTGAGCATCCCTGTGTCACACCTCTGTCTGTCCCCGTCACAGCTCTGCCTGTCCCCATGTCACACCTCTGCCTGTCCCTGCATCACAGCAGTGAGCATCCCCGTGTCAGAGCTCTGTCTGTCCCTGTGTCACAGCAGTGGGCATCCCTGTGTCAGAGCTCTGCCTGTCCCTGGGTCACAGCTCTGGTTGTCCCCCTGTCACAGCTCTGCCTGTCCCTGCATCACAGCAGTGAGCATCCCTGCCTTCCAGCTCTGCCTGTCCCCCTGTCACACCTCTGCCTGTCCCCGTGTCACAGCAGTGAGCATCCCTGTGTCAGAGCTCTGCCTGTCCCCGTGTCACAGCTCTGGTTGTCCCCGTGCCACAGCTCTGCCTGTCCCCGTGCCCTCACCGATAGCACACGAGGAAGTGCGCATAAGCCACGGCGATCCAGTTGTGATGGCCACAAACGATGCGCACCATCCCAACGTCACAACCTGCAGGGGAAAGCAGCGCCGTCACCAAACTGGGGCGAGGGGGGGGGGGGGGGAGTGGGAATAGGGAGAAGGGGGGATTTTTTTCAGCCGTGCCCCTACCGGTGGTGGAAGGGAGCACACGATCCTCCGCCGGCCGTCCCAGCAGCCCGGCTTGGCCCAGGTTGGGAGGCATGGTGTGGCTGCGGCGGATGGTGGCGCGGTCCGAGGGGGGGCGGGGGGATGCGGAGCTGGGGCGGCTGCGGCGTCTGGCTGGGGATGCTGAAATGAAAGAGGGGAGTTTAGGGGGGGGGAAATGAAGGTAATGAAGGGGGTCGTGGGGATGCGGAGCTGGGGCGGCTGCGGCGTTTGGCTGGGGATGCTGAAACGAGGGGGGGGGTATGGGGGGGGGAAAGGAGGGTAATGAAGGGGGTCGTGGGGATGAGGAGCTGGGGCGGCTGCGTTTGGCTGGGGATGCTGAAATGTGGGGGGGGGAAAGGAGGGTAATGAAGGGGGTTGTGGGGATGCGGAGCTGGGGCGGCTGTGGCGTTTGGCTGGGGATGCTGAAATGAAAGGGGGGGGTTTAGGGGGGGGGAAAGGAGGGTAACGAAGGGGGTCGTGGGGATGAGGAGCTGGGAATGCTGAAACGAGGGGGGGGAAAGGAGGGTAATGAAGGGGGTCGTGGGGATGCGGATCTGGGGCGGCTGCGGCGTTTGGCTGGGGATGCTGAAATGAAAGGGGGGGGTTTAGGGGGGGGAAAGGAAGATAATGAAAGAGGTCGTGGGGATGAGGAGCTGGGGATGCTGAAACGAGGGGGGGGGAAAGGAGGGTAATGAAGGGGGTCGTGGGGATGCGGAGCTGGGGCGGCTGCGGCGTTTGGCTGGGGATGCTGAAATGTGGGGGGGGGGCTTGGGGCGGGAAAGGAAGGTAATGAAGGGGGTCGTGGGGATGCGGAGCTGGGGCGGCTGCGTTTGGCTGGGGATGCTGAAACGAGGGGGGGGGTTTAGGGGGGGGAAAGGTGGGTAATGAAGGGGCGTGTGGGGATGCGGAGCTGGGGCGGCTGCGTTTGGCTGGGGATGCTGAAATGTGGGGGGGGGAAAGGAGGGTAATGAAGGGGGTCGTGGGGATGCAGAGCTGGGGCGGCTGCGGCGTTTGGCGGGGGATGCTGAAATGAAAGGGGGGGGGTTTAGGGAGGGGGAAAGGAAGGTAATGAAAGAGGTCGTGGGGATGAGGAGCTGGGGATGCTGAAACGAGGGGGGGGGAAAGGAGGGTAATGAAGGGGGTCGTGGGGATGAGGAGCTGGGGATGCTGAAACGAAGGGGGGGAAAGGAGGGTAATGAAGGGGGTCGTGGGGATGAGGAGCTGGGGCGGCTGCGTTTGGCTGGGGATGCTGAAATGTGGGGGGGGGAAAGGAGGGTAATGAAGGGGGTCGTGGGGATGCGGAGCTGGGGCGGCTGCGGCGTCTGGCTGGGGATGCTGAAACGAGGGGGGGGTTTAGGGGGGGGAAAGGAAGGTAATGAAGGAGGTCGTGGGGATGCGGAGCTGGGGCAGCTGCGGCGTTTGGCTGGGGATGCTGAAATGAAAGGGGGGGGTTTAGGGGGGGGGAAAGGAGGGTAACGAAGGGGGTCGTGGGGATGAGGAGCTGGGGATGCTGAAATGAGAGGGGGGGTGGGGGGAAAGGAGGGTAATGAAGGGGGTCGTGGGGATGCAGAGCTGGGGCGGCTGCGGCGTCTGGCTGGGGATGCTGAAATGAAAGGGGGGGGTTTGGGGGGGGGGAAAGGAAGGTAATGAAGGGGGTCCTGGGGATGAGGAGCTGGGGATGCTGAAATGAAATTGGGGGGGGGGTGGGGGGGGAAAGGAGGGTAATGAAGGGGTCGTGGGGATGCAGAGCTGGGGAGGCTGCGGCGTTTGGCTGGGATGCTGAAACGAGGGGGGGGAGTTGGGGGGGGAAGGAAGGTAATGAAGGGGGTCGTGGGGATGTGGAGCTGGGGCGGCTGCAGCGTCTGGCTGGGGATGCTTGACCCACCCCCCACCCACCCAGGTTGAAGGAGACCTCAGGCTGGCAGCAAACCTTCTCCAGCCCTCGCTTGGATTGGCTGATCGAACGCGTGGCCCTGAATGCCAAAGTGTTGGGGGGTCCTTTGGGTGACCACGACAAAATGGTGGCGGCCGCATCCTGCAGCGAAATCATCCTCTGGGCTCTACGAGCCGATGGCAACGGCAACGAGATCGGTGGGTGGGGTGGGGGGCACCTGGGGGGGGGAGGAGGGGGAGAATTAGGGGAGGGGGGGCGACGCTGACCCCGTAGGGGGTTATCTGATGAGGTTGGTGCCTCTTCCAGGAGTCTTCCATTTGGGCGTCCCGTTGGAAGCGCTTTTCTTCGTGGGCAACCAACTGATTGCCACCAGCCACACCGGCAAGATCGGCGTCTGGAATGCCGTCACCAAACACTGGCAGGTGGGGATTCGGGGGGGGAGGGGGAGACACCTGGGGGGGCAACGGGAGGAGGTGATGGAGGTGATTTTCACCTGCTCGGCTCCGTTGTAGGTTCAGGATGTGGTCCCCATCAATAGCTACGATGCTGCCGGCACCTTCTTGCTGCTTGGGTGCAATAATGGCTCCATCTACTACGTGGGTGAGAATTAAGGGGGGGGGGGGAATCTCTCAGTGGGATTTGGGGTCTCCAATGGGCTCTGGGGGGGTCCAACGGTGGTTTTGGGGGGTTATTCGGTGGTCTTCGGGGGTTTCTAAAGGTCTTTGGGGGTCTCTAAAGGTCTTTGGGGATCCATCGGTGGTCTTTGGGGGTCAGTCAGTGGACTTTGGGGGGTCCATCAATGGTCTTTAGGGGTCTCTGAAGGTCTTTGGGGGCCCATCAGTGGTCTTCGGGGGTTTCTGAAGGTCTTTGGGGATCCATCGGTGGTCTTTGGGGGTCTCTGAAGGGCCTTGGGGATCCATCGGTGGTCTTTAGGGGTCTCTAAAGGTCTTTGGGGGTCAGTCAGTGGTCTTTAGGGGTCTCTGAAGGTCTTTGGGGATCCATCAGTGGTCTTCGGGGGTCTCTGAAGGGCCTTGGGGGTCCGTCGGTGGTCTTTGGGAGTCTCTGAAGGTCTTTGGGGATCCATCAGTGGTCTTTGGGGGTCTCTGAAGGGCCTTGGGGGTCCGTCGGTGGTCTTTGGGTGTCTCTGAAGGGCCTTGGGGGTCCATCGGTGGTCTTTGGAGGTCAGTCAGTGGTCTTTAGGGGTCTCCAAAGACTTTTGGGGGCCCACTGATGGGCTTTGGGATCAGCTAAGGGCTTTGGGATTCCATCAGTAGTCTGTATGGGTCTTTTTGGGGGTCTCCGAAAGGATTTGGGAACCCGTCGGTGGTGATGTTTTGGGGTCTCCAAAAGGATTTGGGAACCCGTCGGTGGTGATGTTTTGGGGTCTCCAAAAGGGTTTGGGAACCCATCAGTGGTGATGTTTTGGGGTCTCCAGAAGGGTTTGGGAACGCATCGGTGGTGATGTTTTGGGGTCTCCAGAAGGGTTTGGGAACGCATCGGTGGTGATGTTTTGGGGTCTCCAGAAGGATTTGGGAACGCATCGGTGGTGATGTTTTGGGGTCTCCAAAAGGGTTTGGGAACGCATCGGTGGTGATGTTTTGGGGTCTCCAAAAGGATTTGGGAACCCATCGGTGGTCTTTTGGGGTCTCCAGAGGGTTCTGGGTGACACAGGACGTATGTCACACATTGTCACCTGCTGACCCCCCGCCCAACCCATCCTTGTTGTCCCCAGGGACACCGGGGGGGTGGCCCATGGTGACAATCTCCCCTTGTGTCCCCCCCGCCACCCTCCTCCCAGATGTGCAGAAGTTCCCACTGCGCATGAAGGACAACGACCTGCTGGTGACAGAGCTCTACCGGGACCCCTCCGAGGACGCCGTCACCGCGCTCAGTGTCTACCTCACACCCAAGAGCAGTAAGGGTCACCTCCACGGGCTCCTTGTCACCTCCACGGGCTCCTTGTCACCTCCACAAGGTCCTTGTCACCTCCACAAGGTCCTTGGCACTTTCATAGGCTCCTTGTCACCTGCACGGGCTCCTTGTCACCTCCACGAGGTCCTTGTCACTTCCACGGGCTCCTTGTCACCCCCACAAGGTCCTTGTCACCTCCACGGGCTCCTTGTCACCTCCATGGCCACCTTGGCACCTCCACGGCCACTTTGTCACCTCCACAAGGTCCTTGTCACCTCCACGGCCACCTTGGCATTTTCATAGGCTCCTTGTCACCTCCACGGGCTCCTTGTCACCTCCACGGCCACCTTGGTACTTCCATGGGCTCCTTGTCACCTCCACGAGGTCCTTGTCACCTCCACGGCCACCTTGGCACTTCCGCGGGCTCCTTGTCACCTCCACGAGGTCTTTGTCACCTCCACGGCCACTTTGTCACCTCCACAAGGTCCTTGTCACCTCCACGGCCACCTTGGCATTTTCATAGGCTCCTTGTCACCTCCACGGGCTCCTTGTCACCTCCACGGCCACCTTGGTACTTCCATGGGCTCCTTGTCACCTCCACGAGGTCTTTGTCACCTCCACGAGGTCCTTGTCACCTCCACGGCCACCTTGCCACTTCCGTGGGCTCCTTGTCACCTCCACGAGGTCTTTGTCACCTCCACGGCCACTTTGCCACCTCCACGAGCTCCTTGTCACCTGCATGGGCTCCGTGTCACCTCCACGGCCACCTTGGCACTTCCATGGGCTCCTTGTCACCTCCATGAGGTCCTTGTCACCTCCACAAAGTCCTTGTCACCTCCACGGCCACCTTGGCACTTCCGCGGGCTCCTTGTCACCTCCACGAGGTCTTTGTCACCTCCACGGCCACTTTGCCACCTCCACGAGGTCCTTGGCACTTCCATGGGCTCCTTGTCACTTCCACAAGGTCCTTGTCACCCCCACGGCCACCTTGTCACCTCCAGGAGGTCCTTGTCACCTCCACGGCCACCTTGGTACTTCCATGGGCTCCTTGTCATCCTCACAAGGTTCTTGTCACCTCCACGGGCTTCTTGTCACCTCCACGAAGTCCTTGTTTCCTCCCTGGCCACCTTGGCACTTCCGCGGGCTCCTTGTCACCTCCACGAGGTCTTTGTCACCTCCACGGCCACTTTGCCACCTCCACGAGCTCCTTGTCACCTGCACGGCCTCCTTGTCACCTCCACGGCCACCTTGGCACTTCCATGGGCTCCTTGTCACCCCCACAAGGTTCTTGTCACCTCCACGGCCACCTTGTCACCTCCACGAGGTCCTTGTCACCTCCACGGCCACCTTGTCACCTCCATGTGCTCCTTGTCATCTCCAGGAGTTTCTATGTCACCTACAGGAGGTCCTTGTCACTTCCAGGAGGTTCCATGTGACCTCCATGGGCTCCTTGTCACCTCCAAGGCCACCTTGTCACCTCCATGGGCTCCTTGTCATGTCCAGGAGGTTCCATGTCACCCACAGGAGGTTCTTGTCACCTCCATGGGCTTCTTGTCATCTTCATGAGGTCCTTGTCACCTCTAGGGTGTTCCATGTCACCTCCAGGATGTCCTTGTCACCCACAGCAGGTCCTTGTCACCTCCAGTAGGCTCTTTGTCACCTCCAGGGTGTTCCTTGTCACCTGTAAAGACTCCTTGTCACCTCCAGAGGGTTCTCTCACCTCCAGTGGTTCTCTGTCACCTGCTGGAGGTCCTTGTCACCCAAGGGACATCCCCACCACCACTGGAAGGTCTTCCTCCCACCTTCTGGTGTAACCGTGGAGGACCTTGTCGCCCCCTGGAGAACATTGTCACCCCTTGGAGGACCTTGTCACGCTGTGGAGGACCATGCTCCATCTCCCAGCCTGGACCTTGTCACCCCGTGGAGGACCTTGTCACCCTATGGAGGACCATGCCCTATCTCCCAGCCTGGACCTTGTCACCCCTTGGAGGACCTTGTCACCCCTTGGAGGACCTTGTCACCCTGTGGAGGACCGTGCCCCATCTCCCAGCCTGCACCTTGTCACCCCATGGGGGATCATGCCCCATCTCCCAGCCTGGACCTTGTCGCCCCGTGGAGGACCTTGTCGCCCCTTGGAGGACCTTGTCACCCTGTGGAGGACCATGCCCCATCTCCCAGGCTGGACCTTGTCACCCTGTGGAGGACAGTGCTCCATCTCCCAGCCTGGACCTTGTCACCCCGTGGAGGACCTTGTCACCCTATGGAGGACCATGCCCTATCTCCCAGCCTGGACCTTGTCACCCCTTGGAGGACCTTGTCACCCTGTGGAGGACCTTGTCACCCTGTGGAGGACCGTGCCCCATCTCCCAGCCTGCACCTTGTCACCCCATAGAGGACCTTGTCACCCCATGGATGTCCCCATTTCCCTTTTGAGGTCCCCATCCCATCTCCTTGTCCGAGTTCCTCCCCCCACACCCATCAGCCCTTTGGGGGGCCAAAAAAGAACTTTTTGGGGTCTCTGCTCTCCTCCAGGTGACAGTGGCAACTGGATCGAGATCGCCTACGGCACCAGTTCGGGTGTAGTGCGGGTGATTGTGCAACACCCCGAGACGGTGGGCTCGGGTCCCCAACTCTTCCAGACCTTCACCGTGCACCGCAGCCCCGTCACCAAGATCATGCTGTCGGAGAAGCACCTCATCTCAGGTGGGTGGGTGAGGTGAGGGGGTCCCACCACGGCCTGGGGGGGTGGGGGTGTCTGCAAAGGCCTTTGGTGGGGTTCGTCGGTGGTCTTTGGGGGTCCGTCGGTGGTCTGTGGGGACCTCCAAAAGGATTTGGGGGTCTATCAGTGGTCTGTAGGACACCAGGATTGGGCTCTGGGGGTCTCCAGTGGGCTCTGGGGGTCTCCAAAAGGATTTGGGGGTCTATCAGTGGTCTGTAGGGCACCACGATTGGGCTTTGGGGGTCTCCAATGGGCTTTGGGGGTCTCCAAAAGGATTTGGGGGTCTATCAGTGGTCTGTAGGGCACCACGATTGGGCTTTGGGGGTCTCCAATGGGCTTTGGGGGTCTCCAAAGGCCTTGGGGTCCCTCAGTGGTCTGTGGGGATCCCCGAAAGGATTTGGGGGTCTGTCAGTGGTCTGTAGGGCACCATGATTGGGCTTTGGGGGTCTCCAGTGGGCTTTGGGGGTCCCTCAGTGGTCTGTGGGGATCTCTGAAGTGCTTTGGGGTCTCCAATGATCTTTGGGGTCTCCCAGTGGGGGTCTTTGGGGTCCAGTGGTCTTTGGGGTCTCCAAAAGGATCTTTGGGGTCCACAGTGGTCTTTGGGGTCTCCAATCTTTGGGGGTCTCCAGTGGGCTTTGGGGCTCTCCGAAATGCTTTGGGGTCCACCAGTGGTCTTTGGTGGTCTCCAATGGTCTTTGGGGCTCTCCAAAATGCTTTTGGGATCCACCAGTGATCTTTTGGGGTCTCTAGTGATCTTTGGGGTTCACCAGCGATCTTTGGTGATCTCCAATGGTCTTTGGGGCTCTCCGAAATGCTTTGGGGGTCCACCAGTGATCTTTCAGGATCTCCAGTGGTCTTTGGAGTCCACCAGTGATCTTTGGTGATCTTCAATGGTCTTTGGGGCTCTCCAAAATGCTTTGGGGTCCACCAGCGATCTTTGGGGTCCACCAGTGGTCTTTGGTGGTCTCCAATGGTCTTTGGGGCTCTCCGAAATGCTTTTGGGGTCCACCAGTGATCTTTTGGGGTCTCCAGTGATCTTTGGGGTCCACCAGTGGTCTTTGGTGATCTCCAGTGGTCTTTGGGGCTCTCCGAAATGCTTTGGGGGTCCACCAGTGATCTTTTGGGGTCTCTAGTGATCTTTGGGGTTCACCAGCGATCTTTGGTGATCTCCAATGGTCTTTGGGGCTCTCCGAAATGCTTTGGGGATCCACCAGCGATCTTTGGGGTCCACCAGCGATCTTTGGGGTCCACCAGCGATCTTTGGAGCTCTCCAATGATCTTTGGGTCTCTCAGACCTGCTTCGCGGTTCCACCGATGATCTTTCGGTTTCTCCAGATGATCTTTGGGATCCGTCCCCAACGCCTCCCATCCCACCCCCTTAATTCCTTCCTCCCCCCCTCAGTGTGTGCTGACAACAACCATGTCCGGACGTGGACGGTGACCCGTTTCCGTGGGATGATCTCCACTCAGCCTGGATCCACGCCATTGGCATCCTTCAAAGTTTTGGCTTTGGAGGACATCGACGGCCACGCCGGCTGCGCAGCCGGCACCGACATCGGTAAGGGGTCAGCACCGGGGTGGGAAGGGGGCCGGGGGGGGGGTCTCACGGGGGTTTAGGGGGTGGGTTCTGAGTGCCCCCCGGCGCCTGCTGACCGGTCACGCCAATGGCAGCCTGCAGCTCTGGGACCTCAGCACCGCCATGGAGATGGGGGGCAGACCCCAAGGTACCACCGCCCCACAGCAGCTGCCCCACCTGCCCTATAATCCCGCTCCCGTAGCGGTGTCACCGTAGCCGTGGTCCCAAAATGGCGGCCCCGTTGTGGTGGTCCCAAAATGGCGGCCCTGTTGTGGTGGTCCCAAAATGGCGGCCCCACAATGGTGGCCCCATAATGGTGATCTTACAATGGTGGTCCCATAGTGGCGGTCCCAAAATGGCGACCCCACAGTGGCGACCCCACAGTGGTGACCCCACAGTGGCGATCCCATAATGGTGACCCCACAATGGCGACCCCATAATGGCGACCCCGAAATGGTGGCCCCACAATGGCGATCCCACAATGACAGCCCCATAATGGCAACCCCTTAATGGCGGCCCCACAGTGGCGGCCCCACAATGGCGGCCCCATAATGGTGATCCCAAAATGGTGGCCCCATAACGCCGGCCCCACAATGGTGGCCCTATAGCAGTGGCCCCATAATGGTGATCTCAAAATGGCGGCCCCAAGATGGTGGCCCCATAATGGTGATCCTAAAATGGCAACCCCATAATGTTGGCCCCACAATGGCGATCCCATAATGGCAATCCCACAATGGCGACCCCATAATGGCGATCCCATAATGGTGGCCCCATAACGGCCATCCCTTAAGGGCAATCCCTTAATGGTGACCCCATAATGGCAGCCTCATAATGGCAATCCCACGATGGCGGCCCCACGATGGCGATCCAAAAAGCAGCCCCAAGATGGTGACCCCATAATGGCGGCCCCATAATGCCGATTCAAAAAGCAGCCCCACAGTGGCGACCCCATAATGGCAACCCCATAATGCCGATCCAAAAAGCAGCCCCATAATGGTGACCCCATAATGGTGACCCCATAATGGCGGTCCTATAAGGGTGACCCCATAATGGCGGTCCTATAAGGGTGATCCCAAGATGGCGGCCCCAAGATGGCGGCCCCAAGATGGCAGCCCCCATAGCGTTGACCCCATAGCATTTGTCCCACGTTCAATGGTCCCCATGTCCGCTCATTATTTGTGTCCCCCCCACCCCCCCTCCCCAGAGCCGGGGGTTCCAACCCCCCAGGAGCTGCTGCAGCAATTGGAGCACTGCGATCTGTTGGCCCCCCCTTCAATTTTTTGGGTCCCATTCTGTGCCCACCCCCCATTCTGGGTCACCCCCCCCTCAGTTCTATTCTGCCCCCCCACTCCCAATTTTTGGGTCACGTACCCAAATTTGGGTCACTTTCTGCCCCCCCCCCCCTTAATTTTCTGTCCCATTCTTCTCCTCCTCCCCCCCAAATTTTGGCTCATTTCCCCCAAATTTGCATCCCTTTCTTTGCCCCCCCCCCACATATTTTCTCTCCACAGCCCAGATGCCTCCGCCCCCCCCCACGAGAAATCCCCCCATTTTTTCGGATGGTAGACGGCGCTTCTCCCCGACGTGCCCCCCCACCTCCCCCCCCCACGCCCCCCCCGCCCCCCCCACCTTCGTGGAACGCTGCCAGGAACTCGCCCGTTCCCACCCCCCCCCTCACCCCCGACCCCCCCACCCCTCCCAACCGCACGGGGGGGGGGGGCACAACAGGGGGGGGTCACACGTAGGACCCCCCCCCCCAATTCCTCCCCCCCCCGCCGAGGGGGTCCCTATGGCCACGTTGCTGCCCCCCAGGTCACGGCTGAGCGAGACTTCGTTCTGAGGGGGGGGGGCGTTGAGGTGGGGGGGGGCTGTGCCCTTTTTTTTTTTTGCTTTTTTTGGGGGGGGGGCGTTGAGGTTGGGGCTGTGGCTGTGTTTGGGGGGGGGCCTTGGGAGGGGGGGTGGGTCCGTTGATCGTGGGGGGGGCTGTGAATTTTTTTGTGGGTGGGGGGCGGTAGTGAGGGTGGCGGTGAGGCTGTGCATTTTTTTGGGTGGCGGTGGGGTGGCCGTTGGGATGGGGGCGTTGAGGTGGGGGGGTGTGTCCTTTTTTTGGGTGGGCGTTGGCGATGTGGGGTCATTGCGTTGGGGGGGCTGTGCCTTTTTGGGGGGGGGGCGTTGAGGTGGGGGGGGCTGTGCCTTTTTTTGGGGAAGGGGCTGGA
>JARXNR010000407.1:0-10727 GCA_036346035.1 Crossoptilon crossoptilon | reverse complement strand
ACAACAAGACAAAAAACCACAGACATACCTTCTCTCCAATAATGCCACCAGTGGAACGTGTTATTTTCCCCACACGTAGCATTTTTTATCTTTCCTTCTTCTTTTCCTATTCTCTTCCTTGTCTTTTCTTTTTCTTTTTTCGGTGGCTCCTTTCCGTTGCTTCTCTTCTACCATAGGCTCGTCCAAATTTATAACCAGGACACTCCCTGCGCCAGCAGCATAGGCCACCGCGGCACCCCCACCCCCATCCTTGATACCAATGTCCCCCCTTTCTCCCAATTCTGCCTCTACACCTGGAACAATTCGTTAAACACAGCTTTCGATGGCCTGAACGCGGGCATAATCGCACCCTCCAGCACAGAACTTTTTCACACATCTCCATCCTCCCATCCCCTATCCCACAGTAGATCCCTTTTTCCATCTATCTCACAAAGCCCTCGCGCCCTGCACAACACCAACACATACCAGCAACGTTTGAGCGACCACTATCCAGCCATCACTGAATCACGCTTCCTGACTATTGAATTAAAGACAATCCTCCTCAAACTGACAGCATAAAAAATGGTCACCGTTCTAAAACAACCGCATCCCTGAGAACTATGCTCAACGGCTGTACCCCCCTCCGACCATAAGCCCAACTCTCACCCAACTTACACTTTTCACCTAAACAATCCCCTCCACAAGACATTATCATAATTAATCCGAACCACATTTTTACACCTCTTCCTTGCTATTTATAAAACCGCCAACTCCACATGGCTCTGCCGTCCTCTCTCACCGCCACAGAAAAAAAACGCTTGCCCGTCCTCGACCACCTTTCTCATTTTCCTTGCGGCACACAGTCCCTTTCCCTCCACGGCAAGCTATCCATCTCTCCATCCATTCACATCTTTTTGCCGCTCCCCAGCTCCTCCGCCTGCGCCCCCCAGCACCCTCACGCTCCCAAACGGTCCGCCGCCACACGACAGCTCCCCACCACAGCACGCCGCCACCCCCCAATCGGCTGAGCCTCTGACCGGCCTGTCAGACACAGCAGCCCCCAGCCACCAGCACTACACCCTGGGCCACGACCCTCCCCGGAACACACGGGAATCTGATTCCAGGGACAGCTAGAACCCATACCTGCTACCTCGGTTTGTTTAAAGAACGCGAAAATCTTGCCCACTATCCACCCTACCTATTACGTAAAGTTTCTGCTCTCCTCCCCCTAGTCCACTGGTAGACACACCAAAAATAATCCCCCCTGAACTGTAATTCACACAGCCGATTACAAGCCGCCTTCAGAGGCAAGCCCAGCTGTCCTGAAACCGGCTCCTCGCACTGGCTCCGTGCAGTCAACACGCTCGCACTCTCCCGACTCCCCAATTACCACCCTCTCCTCTGCACAACTGAGTGCGCCGCGGACCAATCAAGCCCTAATTTTACACAGAAGCACCCCACTTGCGCGCTTTTGAACTACAGTTTTCTACATTCCTCTTAGGAGACTTCCGGAGACACTGGAACCCACCACCTCACTTTCCATACCCCACCAGATCGACATGGGTTGGCGCGCCTGTTCACCTGCGCTTCTCGCAGCATAAACTTCTCTGGGCGACCAACTCCCCTACCCACACCCCTACCACAAACAACACCACATCCCCCTTCTAAGCACAACTGTATCAATCTCACAAAGACACAACACACCAGCCCATTAGCATGCTCGCCCTCGGGAACAACTGCTTCTTGTGCCTCTTAACCTCCTCAACCTTCCCAAAGACTGCACACAGCGGCCACTCCTTGGCAGCCAGGAAGCCAACACCCCCACCAATAGGATTTACACGAACAAGATTATATACTTGCCACCCGGCACAAACAGCTGCGCTCCACCAACTTCGCCTCGTCTGCTTCCATAAGGACGAACCACTCGCTCCTACCCACCTGCACTATGATTTCTCTTTTTCAAGCCTGCTCCATTATATCCTCCCGGAGTTACCAAAGTAGCCTCATTTACACTCGAGATGGCAAAAGACGGCGCCGAAAGTGACCTTGAATGACCCCAAATGACCCCAAATGACCCCAAAGTGACCCCTAAGTGACCTTGAAAATCCCAAAGGGACCTTGAATGACCCCAAATGACCACAGAGTGACCTTGAATGACCCCAAAGTGACCTTGAATGACCCCAAATGACCCCAAAGTGACCCCTAAGTGACCTTGAATAACCCCAAAGAGACCTTGAATGACCCCAAATGACCCCAAAGTGACCCCAAAGTGACCTTGAATGACCCCAAATGACCCCAAAATGACCCCAAAGTGTCTTTGTATGACCCCAAATGCCTCCCAAATGTCCCCAAAATGACCCCAAAATGACCTTGAATGACCCCAGATGACCCCAAAACGACCCCAAAGTGTCTTTGTATGACCCCAAAATGACCCCCAAATGTCCCCCAAATGACCCCAAAATGACCTTGAATGACCCCAAATGACCGCAAATGACCCCAAAGTGACCTTGAATGACCCCAAATGACCCCAAAGTGACCCCAAAGTGACCTTGAATAACCCCAAAGTGACCTTGAATGACCTCAAATGACCCCAAAGTGACCCCAAAGTGACCTTGAATGACCCCAAATGACCCCAAAATGACCCCAAAGTGTCTTTGTATGACCCCAAATGCCCCCAAAATGTCCCCAAAATGACCCCAAAGTGACCCCAAAATGACCTTGAATGACCCCAAATGACCACAAATGACCCCAAAGTGACCTTGAATGACCCCAAATGACCCCAAAGTGACCTTGAATAACCCCAAAGTGACCTTGAATGACCCCAAATGACCCCAAAGTGACCCCAAAGTGACCTTGAATGACCCCAAATGACCCCAAAGTGACCCCAAAGTGACCCCAAAGTGACCTTGAATGACCCCAAATGACCCCAAAGTGACCCCAGTGGGGGTGGGGACATTTGTGGGGTCTCTATTATTTTGGGGGGGGGTCTCCCCCTCCACATCGATGCTGAAGGAGCAGTGGGGGGGGGGTGGGCAACGTTGTGGGGTCTTTTGGAGCGGAGATCCCAGATTTTTGGGGCATTTCTTGGCTTTGGGATTTGGGGGCGGTCCCGGTTTTTTATGAGGGGGGGGGTCTCTATTATTTGGGGGGGGGTCTCACCCTCCACATCGATGCTGAAGGAGCAGTGGGGGGGGAGGCACTTTTATGGGGTCTTTTGGAGTGGAGATCCCAGATTTTTGGGGTGTTTGTTGCCTTTGGGATTTGGGGGGGGTCCCGTTTTTTTATGGGGGGGGTCTCTATTATTTGGGGGGGTTCCCAGTTTATTTTGGGGGGGGTCTCACCCTCCACATCGATGCTGATGGAGCCAGGGGAGGGGGGGCACTTTTATGGGGTCTTTTGGAGTGGAGATCCCAGATTTTTGGGGTGTTTGTTGCCTTTGGGATTTGGGGGGGTCTCAGTTTTTTATGGGGGGGTCCTCTATTTTTTGGGGGGGTCCCTATTATTTGGGAGGGGGTCTCACCCTCCACATCGATGCTGAAGGAGCCGGGGGGGGGGGGCACTTTTATGGGGTCTTTTGGAGTGGAGATCCTGAAATTTCGGGGGATTTTTTGGCTTGGGGATTTGGGGGGGGGTCCCAATTTTTTATGGGGGGGGTCTCTATTATTTTGGGGGGGGTCTCACCCTCCACATCGATGCTGAAGGAGCCGGGGGGGGGGGGGCACTTTTATGGGAACTTTTGGAGTGGAGATCCTGAAATTTTGGGGGATTTTTTGGCTTGGGGATTTGGGGGGGGGTCCCAATTTTTTATAGGGGGGGGTCGCTATTTTTTTTGGGGGGGGGTCTCACCCTCCACATCGATGCTGAAGGAGCAGTGGGGGGGGGCCGTCACTTTTATGGGGTCTTTGCCGCGAGTGGAGATCCTCAAATTTTTGGGGGATTTTTGGCTTGGGGGATTGGGGGGGGTAATAATTAATTTTTTTATTAATGGGGGGGTGTATTAGGTGGGATGTGGGGGATATATTGGGGGGGGGGATCACATCGATGCTGAAGGGGATGCCAGGGGGGGGGGGGGGAGATTTTTATGGGGTCTTTTGGGGGGGAGATGATTTTTGGGGGGGTGGATGTTGGGGGGTGGGGGGGGGTACTCAGGTTTTTTATGGGGGGGGGGGGGGGGGATCCCTAATAGGGGGAGGGGGGGCTCTCACCCTCCACATCGATGCTGAAGGAGCCGGGGGGGGGGGGGACACTTTTATGGGGTCTTTTGGAGTGGAGATCCTGAAATTTCGGGGGATTTTTTGGCTTGGGGATTTGGGGGGGGGTCCCAATTTTTTATAGGGGGGGGTCTCTATTTTTTTGGGGGGGGGTCTCACCCTCTACATCGATGCTGAAGGAGCAGCTGTCCTTCTGGTCCTGGGCCGTCACCTCGCAGCGGTAGTCGCCGCGGTCGCCCATCACCACTTTGGTGATGGTCAGCTCAAAGGTGTGCACCTGGGGGGTAATTAATTAATTGGGGGTAATTAATTGGGGAGTGTAATTAGGTGGGGATGTGGGGGATATATGGGGTAGATGATGGGGGATGTGGGGGGGGGATGGCCTCCCTATGGGATGTATGGGGCATATATGGGGCTGGGGGGGGCACCTATGGGCTGGGATATAGGGTGATCTATGGGGCTCCCTATGGGGATGGGGGGATGGGGGGGGATGGGGGGGGTGGGTGCGGGGGGGATACCATGGGCTGCCTATGTGGTGTCTATGGGGCTGTATAGGGGAATGGGGGCATCTGGGGGCTACCTATGGGGTTTCTATGGGGTTGCTATGGGGTTGCTATGGTCTGTCTATGGGGTTGCTATGGGGTACCTGTGGGGCATTTATGGGACATCTATGGTCTGCCTATGGGGTGCCTAATGGGATATCTGTGGGGCATCCATGGAGGATCTATGGGGTACCTATGGGGTACCTGTGGGGCTCCCTATGGGGCATCTATGGGGTATCTATGAGGCTGCCTATGGGCTGTCTATGGGGCAGCTATGGGCTGCCTATAGGGTGTCTATGGGGCACCTATGGGCTACTTATGGGGTGTCCATGGGCCTCCCTATGGGCCTCCCTATGGGGCATCTATGGGGCTCCCTATGGGGCACCTATGGGCTGCATATAGGGTGTCTATGGGGCTCCCTATGGGCTGTCTATGGGCTGTCTATGGGGCATCCATGGGGCAGCTATGGGGCACCCATGGGCTGCCTATAGGGTGTCTATGGGGCTGTATACGGGCTACTTATGGGGCATCCATGGGGCTCCCTATGGGCTACCTATGGGGTATCTATGGGCTGTCTATGGGGCCTCCCTATGGGGCATCTATGGGCCTCCCTATGGGGCATCTATGGGGCTCCCTATGGGGCACCTATGGGCTGCATATAGGGTGTCTATGGGGCTCCCTATGGGCTGTCTATGGGGCATCCATGGGGCAGCTATGGGGCACCCATGAGCTGCCTATAGGGTGTCTATGGGGCTGTATACGGGCTACTTATGGGGCATCCATGGGGCTCCCTATGGGCTACCTATGGGGTATCTATGGGCTGTCTATGGGGCCTCCCTATGGGGCATCTATGGGCCTCCCTATGGGCCTCCCTATCGGGCATCTATGGGGCTCCCTATGGGGCATCTATGGGCTCCCTATAGGACGACCCCCATAACAACACCCTATCATGGTACGACCCCATAGCACACGACCCCATAGCACACGACCCCATAGCACAGCCCTATGGGATGACCCCATAGCACACGACCCCATAGCACAGCCCTATGGTACGACCCCATAGAACACGACCCCATAGCACACAACCCCATAGCACAGCCCCATGGCACGACCCCATAGCACACGACCCCATTAGCACACAACCCCATAGCACAGCCCTATGGGATGACCCCATAGCACACGACACCCATAGGGACACCCCATGGGACTTGACACATTATGGTGCACAATGAACCCATAGCACACAGCCCATGGCACGACCCATAGGGAACCCCATAGGATGACCCCATAGCACACGACCCCATAGCACAGCCCCATGGCACGACCCCATAGCACACGACCCCATAGCACAGCCCTATGGGATGACCCCATAGAACACGACCCCATAGCACACATGGGGGCACAGAAACAGCACCCTATGGGACAACCCCATAGCCACAGACCCCATATGGTGTCCACCCCCATCAGAACCGCCCTATATGTACGACCCCATAGCACACGACCCCATAGCACAGCCCCATGGCACAACCCCATAGCACACGACCCCATAGCACAGCCCTATGGGATGACCCCATAGCACATGACCCCAAGCACTGCCCACATAGCGACGGACCCATAGCACAATGACCCCATAGCCACAGCCCATATGGACAACCCCATAGCACCCCCCTGACCCATAGCACAGCCCCATAGGGACTGACGACCATAGCACATGACCCCCACAGCACAGCCTACTGGGCACCCCCCCCATAGAGGATGACCCCCCATAGCACAGTAGGAACTGTCACCCCCATACGGCCTTGGATGACCCCATCAGAACATGACCCATAGGACAGACCCACATAGGCCAACTGTACCCACATAGAAGGGCAATGACCCAGATGTTAGCATACCTGACCCCCATAGGATGAACCCCATAGCACAATACTCGTGACCCCATAGGACCCCCCCGACCCCATAGAGCACCCAGCCCTATGGGACAACCCCACCATCTGGGATTGCCCCATCAGGGACCCCATTAGCAACAGCCCATGGGACGAACCATCCACACCCCCTAGCACCCCATAGGCACGACCCATAGCACACCCTACCCCCATATCTGATCCCAATGCCCCGTACCCCATAGCAACAGCCCTATGGGACACACCCCATACTCTGACCCATAGCAACACCCCCACTCATAGCACAGCCCTATGGGACGACCCATACACACCTGACCCCATAGCACACCCCAATTCAGATGCACCCATAGGAGACCCCATAGCCACACATAAGAACCCCATGGCACAGCCTAGATGGGGCACCATAGGACCCCACAGCACCCCAATGACCCCCAGCACACGCCCCATAGGACTTTGCCCCAAGCATACAAGATCCATAGCACAGCCCTAAGGGACGACCCCATAGCACACGACCCCATAGCACAGCCCTATGGTACGACCCTAATAGCCCCTCCGGCCACATGTTGATAGCACAGCATCCCTGGTACCCCACATAGGGCACAGCCCTATGGCACCCCATATATGGACCCCCTAGCCCCCTATAGCTACCCCCATACTCTGACCCCATAGAATGACCCCATAGCACAACCCCATACTGTGACCCCATAGAATGACCCCATAGCACAGCCCTATGGCACAACCCCATACTGTGACCCCATAGAATGACCCCATAGCACAACCCCATAAGACCCCCCCCCATATGTGACCCCCCCCCGCCCATAGTCAAGACCCCCTCTAGCCAGCCCATTCAGGACCGGCCCCCCCCCTGGACCCCATAGGAACTGACCCCACCCCATAGCCCCCCCTAGGGCCCCCCCCCCCCTGGACCCCATATTGGACCCCCCTAGCCCCCACCCCCTATGGCACCCCCCCCCCGACCCCATAATAACCCCCCCCGCCCCCCCCCCCCCCCCCCCCACCCCTCCCGGACCCCATAAGGGACCCCCCCCCTACCCCATAGAGGAACCCCCCCCGCCGCACCCCACAGGAACCCCCCCCATCCCCATATTTATGCCCCCCCCCCCCCCCCATAGGACCCCACAGCCCCCCATATCCCCCCCCCCCCCCCCCCCCATAGACCCCCCCCCCACCCCCCCCCCCCCCCCCCCCCAGCCCCCCCTGCCCCCACCTGGATCCCCCCCCCCGACCCCAAAAGGACCCCCCCGACCCCATATTAAACCCCCCCCCCCCCATCGGGACCCCCCCCCCCCCCCACAGGGCCGCCCCCCCCTGACCCCATCCCCGACCCCCCCAACCCCATAGGAACCCCCACCCCATAGGAAACCCCCCTCCGGCCCCACAGGGATGCCCCCCCCTGACCCCCCAAAGACCCCCGGGACCCCTTTGAGACCCCCCCCGCCCCATCGGAACCCCCCCCCGGCCCCACCGGGATGCCCCCCCCGACCCCAAACGGACCCCCCTGACCCCATATACACCCCCCCCGCCCCATAGGAACCCCCCCCCGGCCCCCACAGGGATGCCCCCCCCCCCAAAAGAGACCTGCCCCCGACCCCATAACCCCCCCCAGGACCCCCCCCCCATAAGACCCCCGTCGCCCCATAGAGACCCCCCCCCCGCCCCATAGGGACCCCCACCCCCCCCCCAGCCCCCCTTATGACCCCCCCCTCCCATGCCCCATAGAGCCCCCCCGGCCCCACAGGGATCCCCCCCCCGACCCAAAATGGACCCCCCCGACCCCATATAAACCCCCCCCGCCCCATAGGAACCCTCCCCCAGCTCCACAGGGATGCCCCCCCTGACCCCATAAGGACCCCCCCAACCCCATAGGGACCCCCCCGCCCCATAAGAACCCCCCCCCTGCCCCACAGGGATGCCCCGGCCCCATAAGGACCCCCCCGACCCCATATAAACCCCCCCGCCCCATAGGAACCCCCCCCGGCCCCACAGGGATGCCCCCCCTGACCCCATAAGGACCCCCCCGACCCCCTATAAACCCCCCCCGCCCCATAGGAACCCCCCCCCCGGCCCCACAGGGATGCCTCCCCCTGACCCCATAAGGACCCCCCCGACCCCATAGAGACCCCCCCGCCCCATAGGAACTCCCCCCAGCCCCACAGGGATGCCCCCCCGATCCCATAGAGACCCCCCCAGCCCCATAGGGACCCCCACCCCACAGCCCCCCTTATTGCCCCATAGTGATCCCCCTGCCCCATAGCCCCCCCCGGCCCCACAGGGATCCCCCCCCGACCCCAAAAGGACCCCCCCGACCCCATATAACCCCCCCCCCGCCCCATAGGAACCCCCCCCGGCCCCACAGGGATGCCCCCCCCCGACCCCATAAGGACCCCCCCGACCCCATATAAACCCCCCCCGGCCCCACAGGGATGCCCCCCCCCGACCCCATATAAGCCCCCCCCGGCCCCACAGGGATGCCCCCCCCGACCCCAGAAGGACCCCCCCGACCCCATATAAACCCCCCCGCCCCATAGGAACCCCCCCCGGCCCCACAGGGATGCCCCCCCTGACCCCATAAAGACCCCCCCGACCCCATATAAACCCCCCCGACCCATAGGAACCCCCCTCCGGCCCCACAGGGATGCCCCCCCCTGACCCCACAGAGACCCCCGCGACCCCATAGAGACCCCCCCCGCCCCATAGGAACCCCCCCCCGGCCCCACAGGGATGCCCCCCCCGACCCCAAAAGGACCCCCCTGACCCCATATAAACCCCCCCCGCCCCATAGGAATCCCCCCCCCCCCCGCGGACCCCCCAGGGATGCCCCCCCCCGACCCCATAAGGACCCCCCCGACCCCACAGGGATGCCCCCCCCCGACCCCATAAGGACCCCCCCGACCCCATAGGGGACCCCCCCCCACCCTATAGACGCCCCCCAGCCCACGGCCCCCCTTACCGCTCTCCACCATCACGTTTTGGGGTTTGCTGAGGAAAAGCCCTTCGGGGTCGCTGGGCTCGGGGGGGTGAACGTCGTCTGGGGGCGCAAATGGGGGCGCGGTTATTTGGGGTCACACTTTTTTGGGGTCCCACTTATTTGGGGGGGGGGGGGTCCCCCCCGGCTATGGGTTCCTTTTTGGGGTCCCATTTTTGGGTCCCATTTATTTTTCTTTTGGGGTCCCTTTCTGGGGTCCCCGTTTGGGGTCCATTTATGGGGTCCCCCTTATTCGGGTCCCACTTATGGAGGATTATCCACTTATAGGGTCCCTCCTTAAAGGGTCCGTCCCTCACTTATAGGGTCCCCCTTATAGGGTCAGTCCCACTTATGGGATCCCCCTTTGGGGTCCCCCTTATAGGGTCAGTCCCACTTATAGGGTCCCACTTATAGGGTCCCCCTTATAGGGTCAGTCTCACTTATGGGGTCCCACTTATGGGGTCAGTCCCAGTTATGGGGTCGCCCATAGGGGGCGCTGTGTGTCGCTCACCTGCGGCTTCATCTTTGTAGGTGTGAATAGTGTGTGGAGTGAGTGGTGGGTAGATGGAAAAGGGTCGGGGAGGGGATGGTGTGGGGGGTTTGTGCAGTGTGTGGGGTGTAGGAAAAAGATGAGCAAAAAAAAAAAAAAGATGGTGGACGGTAGCTTGGGGCGCTGTGTGTCGCTCACCTGCGGCTTCATCTTTGTGCTCTGCAACGACAATGGGGGGGGGGGGGTAGAAGTCAATTAATTAATTAATTAGCTTAATTAATACCCCCTCTTAATTAATGCCCCCCCCCCCTCTAATTCGTGTCCTCCTTAATTAGTGCCTCCTCCCTTAATTAATACACGCCCCCCTCCTCCCTCCCCCGTGGTGCCTTTCATTTCATTAGCTCCCCCCAATTAGTGTACCCTCCTTAATTAGCTCCCCCAATTATGCCCTCCCCCAATTATGCCCTCCCCCAATTATGCCCTCCCCCAATTATGCCCTCCCCCCCAATTAGGGCCCCCCTTTAATTACCCCCCAGTTAATGCCCCCCTTAATTAGCACCCCACCCCATTAGTCTGCCTCACTTAATTAGCCCCCTCAATTAGTGTACCTCCCTTAAT
>JARXNR010000353.1:0-25579 GCA_036346035.1 Crossoptilon crossoptilon | reverse complement strand
ACCACCACCACCACCACCCCCCCCCGACCAAACGCCGCCGGGGTCGACCCCCGAAACGCCGCCTCGGGGTCGGGGTCTCCTCTTCTTCCTCCTCTTCCTCTCGCCGCCATCGCCGCCATCGCCGCCATCCCCTCCGCCGCCATCGCCGCGACCCCCCCGACCCCAAACGCCGCGGGCGCCCCTCGCGAGGCCCCCAACCCCCCCCCCAGACCCCTTCATCTTCATCCCCTTCCTCCTCATCCTCTCCTCCTCCTCCTCCTCCTCCCGCCCCCCCACCACCACCAGCACCGCCGCCGCCTTCCAGCCCCGGTAAACGACGTCGCGGTCGCCCACCCAAAATGGCCCCCCCCCCTCCCCCTCCTCCTCCTCCTCCTCCTCCTCCTTCATCATCGTCATCATCATCCTCAGCCCCCCAACCTTTCGCCCCGTTGAGGGGCACCCGCCGCCATCCCCCCCCCACCTTGATGGCTCCGTTGGAACGGGAGCCTGGGGGGGTGGGGAGGAGGAGGAAAAGAGCCGCCAGCCCCCCTCCGGACCCCCCCCCACCTCCGGCCACCCCTCCTCCTCCTCCTCCTCCTCCTCCTCCCCCGCTTCCGTCCTCTCCTTCCTCCCCCCCTTCCTCTTCTTCCTCTTCCTCCTCCTCCTCTTCCTCATCGGATGAAGGCAGCGGGGACGAAGGCGGGCGCCGGCGGCCCCCCCCGGCCAAGAGGAGGAAGAGGAGCGACCCGGGGGTCTCCGTCGAAAGTGGGGGTGGGGGGGCGAGGAGCCGAAGGAGCCGCCCGGTTCCCGCCCCCCCCCCGCCTCCCCCACCTCCCAACCCGCCGCAGAAGGGGGGGAATAAAAGGAGGAAGAGGAGGAGGAGGAGGAAGAGGAGGAGGAACCCCCCCCGGCGCTGCGCCCTCGGTGCCACTCGTCCTTCTTCGTCCTCCTCCTCTTCCTCTTCTTCCTCTGCCGGGGCTCCGGCGGGGTCCCCCGAGACCCCAACCCCGGCCGGGGCGGCGTCAGCCGTGCGAGGGAGGAAGGCCAAAACGTGACCCCCCCCCCTCCCTCCCCTCCCCCCCTCTATCCGGCCTCCTCCCCTCCGCACGCTCCCCCCACCCAAGATGGCCGAGCTAACATGGCTGACCGAGCCAAGATGGCTGACGGGGAGGCCAAGATGGCCGAGATAAGATGGCTGACTGGGGTGCCAAGATGGCTGACCGAGCCAAGATGGCTGACAGGGGAGCCGAGATGGCCGAGCTAAGATGGCTGGCTGGGGTGCCAAGATGGCTGACAGGGGGGCCAAGATGGCTGAGCTAAGATGGCTGAGCAAGCCAAGATGGCTGACAGGGAAGCCATGATGGCTGACCGAGCCAAGATGGCTGACGGGGAGGCCAAGATGGCCGAGCTAAGATGGCTGACTGGGGTGCCAAGATGGCTGACAGGGGGGCCAAGATGGCTGACCAAGCCAAGATGGCTGACAGGGGAGCCAAGATGGCTGACTTGGAAGGCAAGATGGCTGACAGGGAAGCCATGACGGCTGACCAAGCCAAGATGGCTGACAGGGGAGCCAAGATGGCTGACTGAGCCAAGATGGCTGACTGAGCCAAGATGGCTGACTCGTTAGGCAAGATGGCTGACCGAGCCAAGATGGCTGACAGGGAAGCCATGATGGCCAATGGGCGACTCAAGATGGCTGAGTGGGTTGAGACCGAGGTGGTCGTCACGTGACCCCAAAGTGGCCAATGGGCTTCACCGCCATGGAACGCCCAACATGGCCGCCCTCTGGGGGAGCGGTGACGTCACATCCGCGGCCATCTTGAACCGGAAGCTGTGGGGGACGGGCAGCCATCTTGAAGCGGAAGCTGTGATGGTTACTGGCGTCCATCTTGGATGCGGTAATGGCGGAGCTGGCGGCAACCTTGAAAATGGCGGCGTCGGGTGGGGGCGGCCATCTTTCAACTGGGTGACCTCACGGCTGGCGGTGGCCATCTTGGATCCGGTGGACACGTGATTGTGGCGGCCATTTTGATTCCAGTGGACACATGACCGTGGCGGCAGTTTCGACTCCAGTGGACACGTGATCATGGTGGCCATATTGGTTCATGTAAGCACAGCATCGTGGCGGCCATCTTGGTTCCAGTGGACACGTGACCGTGGCGGCCATCTTGGTTCCAGTGGACACGTGACCGTGGCGGCCATCTTGGTTTCAGCGGACACGTGATCGTGGCAGCCATCCTGCCTCCAGTGGACAAAGCACCGTGGTGGCCATCTTGACTCCAGTGGACACGTGATCGTGGTGGCCATTTTGATTCCGGTGGACACGTGATCGTGGCGGCCATCTTGGTTCCAGAGGACACGTGATGGTGGCGGCCTTCTTGATTCCAGTGGACATGTGATCGTGGCGGCCATTTTGATTCTGGTGGACACGTGATCGTGGCGGCCATCTTGGTTCCAGTGGACACGTGATCGTGGCAGCCATCTTGGTTCCAGAGAACACGTGATGGTGGTGGCCATCTTGGTTCCAGTGGACACGTGATGGTGGCGGCCATCTTGGTTCCAGAGAACACGTGATGGTGGCGGCCATCTTGGTTCCAGTGGACACGTGATGGTGGCGGCCATCTTGGTTCCAGAGGACACGTGATGGTGGCGGCCATCTTGGTTCCAGTGGACACGTGATGGTGGCAGCCATCCTGACTCCAGCTGACACTGCGTCATTGGCGGCCATCTTGATTCCAGCAGACTCGTGATCCTGGTGGCCATCTTGGTTCCAGTGGACAATGCATCATGGCGGCCATCTTGATTCCAGTAGACAAAGCACCATGGCGGCCATCTTGACTCCAGCTGACACTGTAACACGGCGGCCATCTCGTCTCCAGTGAACACGTGATCGTGGCGGCCATCTTGTCTCCAGTGAGCACGTGATCGTGGCGGCCATCTTGATTCCAGCGGCCTCCAGCAGCCCCAACCCCACGGCGCCCACCTCGCCCTCTCCAGACAGCGGCCATCTTCACCCAAAAAACAGACTTGCCCCCCCCCCGGTGGCCATCATCCTCCCCCCCCTCTCCCCCCCTTACCACGACGACGACGGCGGCCATTTTGACTCCATCTTTTCCCCCTCCCCCTCCCCCCCGCGCAGAGGTGATGGATGGGGGATGGGGGATGGGGGATGGGGGGGGGGGGGGGTTTGGGGGGGGGGGGGGGTAGGATGAGGGGGGTCGTTTTTTACCCGTGTACATTGGCGGGGGCCCGACCCCCTGTACAGCCCCATGTAAAATAGGTTCCTTTTCAACACGATCTATGCAACGGTGCTTTGTGCCATGGGGGGGGGAGCAGGGGGGGGGGGGGGGGGGGCGGGTATTAGGGGGTGGGGGGGGGGGGTGGGGGGGGGGCAGAGGAAAGAGTGGAGGGGAGGGGGGGGGGGGGGAAGGGTCGTCGTGTCTTCAGCCGACCCTCCTATTTAACACCCCCCCCCCCCATCTCTCCCCCCATATAAAGATAAAGGTGTGGGGCACCGTGTGAGGCGGCTGTAAACGGGAGAAAGCAATGAATAAAGGGTTAAAAACGGAGAGTGCCCGGGGGGGGGGGCGGGGGGGGGGGGAAATGGGGTTAATGGGGTTGGGATGGGGGGGACAGGGGGTGGGAAATGGGGTTGGGGGGGATGGGGGGGGAACAGGGGGTGGGAAATGGGGTTGGGGGGGATGGGGGGGGATGGGGGGGAACAGGGGGGTGGGAAATGGGGTTAATGGGGTTGGGAGGGGGGGGATGGGGGGGACAGGGGGTGGGAAATGGGGTTGGGGGGGATGGGGGGGGATGGGGGGGGGGGAAATGGGGTTGGGGGGGGATCAGGGGGGATGGGGGGGGTGGGGGGGAATTGGGGTGGGGGGGGGAGGGGGGGGGGGCGGGGGGGAACAGGGGGGTGGGAAATGGGGGGTGGGGGGATGGGGTGGGGGGGATGGGGGGGGAACAGGGGGTGGGAAATGGGGTTGGGGGGGGGGGGGGAATAGGGGGAGGAAAGGGGTGGGGGGGGGGTGGGGGAATGGGGTTAGGGGGGTGGGGGGGGGGGGAACAGGGGGGGGGGAGGGGGGGTTGGGGGGGGATGAGGGGGGGGAATGGGGGGGGGTGGGAAATGGGGTTGGGGGGGGGGATGGGGGGGCTGGGGGTGGGAAATGGGGGGGGGGGGGGGGGGGGGAAATGGGAGGGGGGGGATAGGGGGGAACAGGGGAGTGGGAAATGGGGTTGGGGGGGGAACAGGGGGGGGGGAATGGGGTTGGGGGGGGTAGGGGGGGAACAGGGGGGTGGGAAATGGGGTTGGGGGGGATAAGGGGGGAACAGGGGGTGGGGGGGAAATGGGGGGGGGAACAGGGGGTGGGAAATGGGGTTGGGGGGGGGGGGATGGGGGGGAACGGGGTGGGAAATGGGGTTGGGGGGGAACAGGGGGTGGGGGGGTTGGGGGGGATTAAGGGGGGGGGAGGGGGGGGGTGGGAAATGGGGGGGGGATAGGGGGGGATGGGGGGGGGGGGGGTGGGGGGGGGGAAATAGGGGGGTGGGGGAACAGGGGGTGGGATATGGGGTGTTGGGGGGGGGGGGGGGAGGGGGGGAAATGGGGGGGGGGGGAAATGGGGGGGGGGGGGGGGGAAAGGGGGGGGGATGGGGGTTGGGGGGGGAAGGGGGGGGGGGATGGGGTGGGGGTATGGGGTGGGGGGTGGGGGGAACAGGGGGGGGGAAATGGGGTGTCTATGGGGGTCCTATGGGGGGGGAGGAGGGTCTCTATGGGGTTGGGGGGGGGGGGGGGCACTTAAGGGGGGGGAATATGGGTTTTCCTATGGGGCTGAAGGGGGTCTATGGGGGGGGGATAGGGCTGAAGGGGGTTTCTATGGGGGGGGGTTCTATTCCTATAGGGCTGAAGGGGTCTCTATGGGGGGGAAACAGGGGGTGGGAATATGGGGGTGAGGGGAAGGGGTTTCCTATATGGGTTTTCTATGGGGCTGAAGGGGTCTCTAATGGGTTTTCCTATGGGGCTGAAGGGGTCTCTATGGGAAGGGGTTTTCCTATGGGGCTGAAGGGGTCTCTATGGGTTTTCCTATGGGGCTGAAGGGGTATGGGTTCTATGGGTTTATGGGTTTTTCCTATGGGGCTGAGGGTCTCTAGGGGTTTCTATGGGGCTGGGGGTCTCTATGGGTTTCCCTATGGGGGAAGGGTCTCTATGGGTTTTCCTATGGGGCTGAAGGGTCTCTCCTATGGGGCCTGAAGGGGAAAATAGGGTTTTTCCTATGGGGCTGAAGGGGTCTCTATGGGTTTTCCTATAGGGCTGAAGGGTCTCTATGGGTTTTCCTATGGGGCTGAAGGCTCTCTATGGGTTTTCCTATAGGGCTGAAGGGGTCTCTATGGGTTTTTCTATTGGGTTTTCCTATAGGGCTGAAGTGATCTCTATGGGATTTCCTATGGGGCTGAAGGGGTCTCTATGGGTTTTTCTATGGGGCTGAAGGGGTCTCTATGGGTTTTCCTATGGGGCTGAAGGGGTCTCTATGGGTTTTCCTATAGGGCTGAAGGGGTTTCTATGGGTTTTTCTATGGGGCTGAAGGGGTCTCTATGGGTTTTCCTATGGGGCTGAAGGGTCTCTATGGGTTTTCCTATAGGGCTGAAGGGGTCTCTATGGGTTTTCCTATGGGGCTGAAGGGTCTCTATGGGTTTTCCTATGGGGCTGAAGGGGTTTCTATGGGTTTTCCTATGGGGCTGAAGGGGTCTCTATGGGTTTTCCTATGGGGCTGAAGGGGTCTCTATGGGTTTTCCTATGGGGCTGAAGGGGTCTCTATGGGTTTTCCTATAGGGCTGAAGGGTCTCTATGGGTTTTCCTATAGGGCTGAAGGGGTCTCTATGGGTTTTCCTATAGGGCTGAAGGGGTCTCTATGGGTTTTCCTATGGGGCTGAAGGGGTCTCTATGGGTTTTCCTATGGGGCTGAAGGGGTCTCTATGGGTTTTCCTATGGGGCTGAAGGGTCTCTATGGGTTTTCCTATAGGGCTGAAGGGTCTCTATGGGTTTTCCTATAGGGCTGAAGGGGTCTCTATGGGTTTTCCTATGGGGCTGAAGGGGTCTCTATGGGGTCGGGGGTGTTCCTATAGGGCTGAAGTGGTCCCTATGGGTTTTCCTATGGGGCTGAAGGGGTCTCTATGGGTTTTCCTATGGGGCTGAAGGGGTCTCTATGGGTTTTCCTATGGGGCTGAAGGGGTCTCTATGGGTTTTCCTATAGGGCTGAAGGGGTCTCTATGGGTTTTCCTATAGGGCTGAAGGGGTCTCTATGGGTTTTCCTATGGGGCTGAAGGGGTCTCTATGGGTTTTTCTATGGGGCTGAAGGGGTCTCTATGGGTTTTCCTATGGGGCTGAAGGGGTCTCTATGGGTTTTTCTATGGGGCTGAAGGGTCTCTATGGGTTTTCCTATAGGGCTGAAGGGGTCTCTATGGGTTTTCCTATAGGGCTGAAGGGTCTCTATGGGTTTTCCTATGGGGCTGAAGGGTCTCTATGGGTTTTCCTATGGGGCTGAAGGGGTCTCTATGGGTTTTCCTATGGGGCTGAAGGGGTCTCTATGGGTTTTCCTATGGGGCTGAAGGGGTCTCTATGGGTTTTTCTATAGGGCTGAAGGGGTCTCTGGGTTTTTCTATGGGGCTGAAGGGGTCTCTATGGGTTTTCCTATAGGGCTGAAGGGGTCTCTATGGGTTTTCCTATGGGGCTGAAGGTGTCTCTATGGGGGGATGAAGGGGTTTGGGTTATATAGGGCTGAAGGGGTCTCTATGGGTTTTCCTATAGGGCTGAAGGGGTCTCTATGGGTTTTCCTATGGGGCTGAAGGGGTCTCTATGGGTTTTCCTATAGGGCTGAAGGGTCTCTATGGGTTTTCCTATGGGGCTGAAGGGTCTCTATGGGTTTTCCTATGGGGCTGAAGGGGTCTCTATGGGTTTTCCTATGGGGCTGAAGGGTCTCTATGGGTTTTCCTATGGGGCTGAAGGGGTCTCTATGGGGTCGGGGGTGTTCCTATAGGGCTGAAGGGGTTTCTATGGGTTTTTCTATGGGGCTGAAGGGGTCTCTATGGGGTCGGGGGTGTTCCTATAGGGCTGAAGTGGTCCCTATGGGTTTTCCTATGGGGCTGAAGGGTCTCTATGGGTTTTCCTATGGGGCTGAAGGGTCTCTATGGGTTTTTCTATGGGGCTGAAGGGGTCTCTATGGGTTTTTCTATGGGGCTGAAGGGGTCTCTATGGGTTTTCCTATGGGGCTGAAGGGTCTCTATGGGTTTTCCTATAGGGCTGAAGGGGTCTCTATGGGTTTTCCTATGGGGCTGAAGGGGTCTCTATGGGTTTTTCTATAGGGCTGAAGGGGTCTCTATGGGACTGAGTAGACCCCGCCGTCCATTACTCATCGCCCTTTTAAAAAACCGCGTGGTCCCCACTTAATTTCCCATCGCCGCTTTAAGAGCACCTCCTCCGCCCGTTTCCATGGAGACATCCGCGCATGCGCACAACAACAAAACTGCAGAGCGGGCGCATGCGGAAGCGTCTCTCGACCAAGCCGCGCATGCGCTCTGCCGCAGTCGGGCGCTGCAGCGCATGCGCAGAACCAAAAGTCCCCCGCGCACGCGCAGTTCCGCTTTCTGACACAGCAGCGCATGCGCAGAACCCAACGGCCGCCCCCCGCGCATGCGCAGTGCCGCTCCCCGCGGCCCTGAGGCGCCGGGTTCTGTTCGCGCTCTCTCAAAACTCGATTTTTTTTTTTTTTTTTCCTTCAAATAAAAAATTCCTCATTTTTCTCCTCCAAAAACCTTTTCGGGAAGGGTGATGTCCGGCGCTGGAGCAAAGCGAGGACCGCCTGAAGGCGGAAGCGGCGGCGGCGGCGCTGGGGCTCCACCAGAGAAGCGGCCTCCGCCCCCCCCCACCACCCTCATCGAACCCCTGCGTCTGGGCGGGATCTCGTCCACGGTGAGGAGCCGATTTTGGGACATAAAGTATTTTCTCCACCCCCCCCCCAACCCCGTCCCCGCCGGTTTTATTTTTTTTTTTTTTTTTTTTTTTTTTTTTTTTTTCCCTGTTCTGCAGCCTACTTCCGGTTTCAGCCGGAAGTGCGGCGCGGTGTCATGGCGGCGCCCTGAGGGGGAATGATGGCGGGCTTCGGTGGGGCGCCCCACTGAGTCCCATAGGGACCCGTAGGGACTTCATAGAGACCCATTGAGCCCCATAGAGACCCATGGAGACCCCATAGAGCCCCATGGAGACCCCATAGAGCCCCATAGAGACCCCATAGAAACCCATAGAGCCCCATAGAGACCCATAGAGACCTATAGGGATCCGTAGAGCCCCATAGAGACCCCATAGAGACCCATAGAGACCCATAGGGACCCCATAGAGACCCATAGAGACCCATGGAGACCCATACGGACCCCATAGATCCCTATAGATCCCACAGAGACCCCATAGAGACCCATAGAGACCGTAGAGACCCCCATAGGGACAAATGGAGACCCATTGAGCCCCATAGAGACCCATGGAGACCCCATAGAGCCCCATAGAGACCCCATAGAGACCCATAGAGCCCCATAGAGACCCATAGAGACCCATAGGGACCCATAGAGACCCATAGAGACCCATAGAGACCCCATAGAGACCCCATAGAGACCATAGAGCCCCATAGAGACCCCATAGGGACCCATAGAGACCCATAGAGACCCATAGGGACCCCATAGAGACCCATAGAGACCCATAGAGACCCATAGAGACCCATAGAGACCCATAGAGACCCCATAGATCCCATAGATCCCATAAAGACCCCATAGAGCCCCATAGAGACCCATAGAGACCCATAGAGACCCATAGAGACCCATAGAGACCCACAGAGACCCCATAGAAACCCATAGAGACCCCATAGAGACCCCACAGACACCCATAGAGACCCATAGGGACCCCATAGATATCCATAGAGAGACCCATAGAGATCTACAGAGACCCATAGAGACCAATAGGGACCCATAGATAGAGACCCCATAGAGACCCATAGACCCATGAGACCCCATAGGAGACCCATAGAGACCCATAGAGACCCATAGGAACCCATAGAGACCAATAGGGACCCCATTGAGACCCATAGAGACCCCATAGAGACCATAGAGACCCATAGAGACCCCAAAGACCCCATAGAGACCCCATAGAGACCCATAGAGACCCCATAGAGACCCATAGAGACCCATAGAGACCCCATAGAGACCCATAGGGACCCATAGGGACCCATAGGGACCCATAGAGACCCATAGAGACCCATAGAGACCCATAGAGACCCCATAGACACCCATAGAGACCCCATAGAGACCCTTAGACCCCATAGAGACCCATAGAGACCCCATAGAGACCCACAGTGCCCCACAGAGGCCCCATAGAGACCCATGGAGACCCCATAGAGACCCATAGAACCCCATAGAGACCCATAGAGCCCATAGGAGACCCATAGAGAGACCCATAGAGACCCCCATAGAGACCCCATAGAGACCCATAGAGACCCCATAGAGACCCCATACAGACCCCATAGAGACCCCATAGAGACCCCATAATAGACCCCATAGACCCCATAGAGACCCATAGAGACCCCATAGAGACCCCATAGAGACCCCATAGGGACCCATAGAGACCCATAGAGACCCATAGAGACCCCATAGAGACCCATAGAGACCCATAGGGACCCATAGAGACCCACAGAGACCCCATAGCGACCCATAGAACCCCATAGAGACCCATAGAGACCCATAGAGCCCCATAGGGACCCATAGGGACCCCATAGAGACCCCATAGAGACCCATAGAGCCCCATAGGGACCCATAGGGACCCCATAGAGACCCCATAGAGACCCATAGAGCCCCATAGGGACCCATAGGGACCCCATAGAGACCCCATAGAGACCCATAGAGACCCATAGAGACCCCATAGAGACCCATGGAGACCCCATAGAGACCCCCGGCCCCATAGAGACCCCATAAGGACCCCATAGAGACCCCATAGAGACCCCATAGTGACCCCATAAGAACCCCATAGAGATCCCATAGAGATCCCATACAGACCCCATAGGGACCCCATAGAGACCCCATAGAGACCCCACAGAGCCCCATAGAGACCTGAAGAGACCCCATAGAGCTCTATAGAAGCCCCATAGAGACCCATAGGGGTTTATACAGACCCTATAGAGCCGCACAGAGCCCCATAGTGGCCCATAGAGACCCCATAGAGACCCCATAGAAACCCCATAGAGACCCCATAGAGAGACCCCATAGAGTCCCATAGAGACCCCATAGCGACCCATAGAGGCCCCATAAGAGCCCATAGGGACCCATAGAGACCCCATAGCGACCCATAGAGACCCCATAGAGACCCATAGAGACCCCATAGAGACCCATAGAGACCCATAGAGACCCATAGATCCCATAGAGACCCCATAGAGACCCATAGAGACCCATAGGGACCCATAGAGACCCCATAGGGACCCCATAGAGACCCATAGAGCCCCATAGAGACCCCATAGAGCCCCATAGGCACCACACATCAACCCCCAGACCCCATAGCGACCCCATAGAGACCCCATAGAGCCCATAGAGACCCCATAGAGCCCCATAGAGACCCCATAGAGCCCCATAGAGACCCCATAGAGACCCCATAGAGCCCCATAGAGACCCCATAGAGCCCCATAGAGACCCATAGAGCCCCATAGAGACCCATAGAGACCCCATAGAGCCCCATAGAGACCCCATAGAGCCCCATAGAGCCCCATAGAGCCCCATAGAGCCCCATAGAGACCCCATAGAGCCCCATAGAGCCCCATAGAGACCCATAGAGACCCATAGAGACCCCATAGAGCCCATAGAGCCCCATAGAGACCCCATAGAGCCCCATAAGACCCCATAGAGACCCCATAGAGGCCCATAGAGACCCCATAGAGCACCATAGAGACCCCATAGAGCACCATAGAGACCCATAGAGACCCCATAGAGCCCCACTGAGCCTCACAGAGGCCCTATAAAGACCCAAAGGCAACCAGGTCAACCCATAGAGCCCCACAGAGACCACAGAACCCCACAGCGAGCCTCACAGCTCCCCGTTTTCCTCCCCCCTTCCCCTCCCCATAGGAGGAGATGGACCTGAAGGTGCTGCAGTTCAAGAACAAGAAGCTGGCAGAGCGTTTGGAGCAGCGTCAGGCCGTGGAGGATGAGCTGAGGGAGAGAATTGAGAAGCTGGAGAAGCGTCAGGCCACGGATGATGCCACACTGCTGCTGGTCAACAGATACTGGGGGCAGGTGGGGGCCCGAAATCGTGACGTTCTGACCCAAAAATGCCAACATTGTAGCCCAAAATGCCAATGTTCTGCCACAAAAATTCAGTATCGTGCTCTAAAAACCAACATTACGGCCCAAAATCTCAGTATTCTGCCCCAAAAATCCAATATTGTGGCCGTAAAACCACCATTATGGCCCAAAATCTCAGTATTCTGCCCCAAAAATCCAATATTATGGAGTGAAATCCAATCCTGTGGCCTGAAATCCCAATGTTCTGCCCCATTATGGCCCAAAATCTCAGTATTCTGCCCCAAAAATCCAATATTATGGAGTGAAATCCAACAGTGTGGCCTGAAATCCCAATGTTCTGCCCCAAAAATCCAATATTATGGAGTGAAATCCAATCCTGTGGCCTGAAATCCCAATGTTCTGCCCCAAAAATCCAATATTGTGGCCGTAAAACCACCATTATGGCCCAAAATCTCAGTATTCTGCCCCAAAAATCCAATATTATGGCCTTAAATCCAACAGTGTGGCCTGAAATCCCAATGTTCTGCCCCAAAAATCCAATATTATGGCCTTAAATCCAATAGTGTGGCCTGAAATCCCAATGTTCTGCCCCAAAAATCCAGTATCTTAGCCTAAAAATCAACATTATGACCCCAAATCCCAACGTTTTGACCCCAAATGCCAGTGTTGTGGCCCTAAAGCCAACATCATGACCCCAAATCCCAATGTTCTGCCCCAAAAATCCAATATTATGGCCTAAAATCCAATCCTGTGGTCCCAAATCCCAATGTTCTGCCCCAAAAATCCAATATTGTGTCCCTAAAGCCAACATTATGACCCCAAATCCCAATTTTCTGCCCCAAAAATCCAATATTATGGCCTGTTATGGGGTATGGGGGCGGCTGGGGGTTATATAGGGGTCCATAGGGGGTCACTATGGCGTATGTATGGGGTCGTTGTAGGGGCTGGGGGAGCGGCTGGGGGTTTATGAGTGGTCATATGAGAACCCCATCTGTATAGGGCAGGATAGAGGTTAGTGGGGTAACCCTATGAGTAGGGTCTATAGTGACCCCATGTAGATCGGGGTTGGGGGTGTTTTTTTTTGCTATGGTTTCTTTTTTTGTGGCTTTGGTATTTAAGACGCCATATGGGTTCTGGTTAGGGGGGGTCTGTATGACCCGTCTGTGAGGCGGCACGGGGCCCTTAAATGGGTCTATACGGGGGGCTGATGCCACTCTCATATGCGCGCATATACTACCCCAAGGGCGTCCTGTATATGTGGTCTGTATGGTGGGGGTTGTGTGGTATGGATGGGGTGGGGCGGGGGGGGTGTGGGGTCGGTTGGGTCTATAGGGGGTGCTGTCGGTTGGTGGGGGTTATGGCGGTTTAGATGGGGTCTGTTTGGGTCTATTGGCGCGTTGTGGGAGCAGATGTGGAGGCTCACTTGCGCATGCGCGGGTTATGGGGTCTGTGGGGGGAATGTGCCAATCTTGAGACGGCTGGCGGGTTACGGGTTTGTATGCCGTTTGCACACAGAGCTATGGGGGGGGGTATGGGGGTCTGGGGGGGCTCTGGGTTTATGGGGCGCATATGGGGTCTGGTTATGGGATCTATGGGTGTGGTTATGTGGGGTCCCGGGGTGTTGTATGGCGATATGGGGGGTATATGGTCTATATGGGGTACTACATGGGGTATATATGGGGTTTGTGGGTGATGGGGGTTTATGGGTCCTGGGTGGCAGATGTATTGTTCTGGGGGTTTAATGGGGTCTTGTCTTTTTGTAATATGGGGTCAAATGGGGGGGGGTTCTATGGGGCTCTATGGGTTCGGGGGGGGTTTCTGGGGGGCTCATGGGGGCTAGGGTTTTGCTAGGGGGTTCAGGGGGCTATGGGGCGGGGGGTGCGGGGGGTGGTGGGGGGTTTTTGGGGGGGTTTTTGGGTTATGGGCTCGGGGGTGCTATGGGTTGGGGGGCCATGGGGCTTTTATGGGGGTTATGGGTTCTAGGTCGGGCTCTATGGGGTGTGGGGGTGCTAGGGGCAAAGGGGGTTTTTGGGTTTTCTGGGGGGCTTATGGGTGCTGGGGGTCGCGGGGGCCCGCTGGGGGGCTTTGGGGGGCCCCTAGGGGCTGGTTGGGATGGACCTTTTTCCCCCCCAAAACCCCCCCCAGTTTTCCCCCCCCCTTTTTTTCTCTCTCTCTCCATTCAGATCCCTGGGCCCCCCTTTTCCCCCCCCCCCAAAACCCCCTGGGGTTTCCCCCCTTGGCCCCAACCCCCCCTTTTCCGGCCCCCCCTTCCGGCCCCCCCCCCCCTCTCCCCCTTTTTAGGGGGGGGGGGGGGGGGGGCCGGGGGGAAGGTTGGGCCCCCCGGGGTTTGGCCTTCGCCCCCGCTGCTTTTCGCCCGATTTGTGGGGGTTTTGGGGGGGGCCCCCAGGGGGGGGCCCAAAGGGGTTGGGGGGGGAGGGGGCGGCCCAAAAAGGTGGGTTCTGGGGGGGGGGGGGGGCTGGGGGGGGGGGGGGGGGGGGGGGTTGGGGGGGGGGTGGGGTTGGGGGGGGGGGGGGTTTGGGGGGGGGGGGGGGGGGGCCCCATCGGGGGGGTTTTTGATGGGGTTTTGGGGTTGGGGCCGGGGTCCCCGTTCTTAAAATTTTTTTCCTGGGGGTTCCCCGGCCCCAAAATTTTTTTGGGTAATTTTTCCCTATGGGTTGCCCGGGGGCCAAAAAATTTTTAATGTTTCCCTATGGGTTGACCGGCCCAAAACATTTTTTTTTTTTACCCCCCCTTTCCCCTAAAAGTTCCCCCTTTTGGGTGCCTTTTCCCCAACATTAATAATGCCCCTGGGTTGATGGCCCCATTTCCCAAAATTTTAATTTTTCCCTATTTTGGGGCCCCTGGAAACTTCCATGTAATGTTTCCCCTTTTAGGGGTTTAAAATGGCCGTTTTTCCTGTAAAAAAATTCCCGGGGTTTTTAAACCGGGGCCGTCTCCAGGTTTTTTGGGCCCCCATTTTTTTTTGGGGGTTGACCTGGCCACACCCAATTTTCCCCCTTTGGGTTTAAGGGATTTAAAATGGTTTGGGCCCCTGGCCAACCCCCTTTGGAATGTTCCCCTAGGGTTTTCCCCTTGGCCCAAAAACATCTCCGGGAAAAATTTCCCCTATGGGTTCCCCTGGCCAACTTTTTTAACCCGGGATTAAATTGGCTTTCCCCCTGGGGGTTTGACCGGGAAAAAATTTTCCCCCATGAAGGGTTTTCCTATGGGGGAAAACCTGGAAGATTTCCTTAAAATTTTTTTCCCTACCCGGGTTGACCCCATGGCCCCAAATTTTAATGACCCTAAATTTTGAAGTTCCCGGGGGTTGGGGCCCCCCCAACTTTTTCAAAATTTTGATTGACGTTGGGGTTGACTTTGGGGTTAAGATTGGGGTTGACTTTGGGGTGAACATTGGGGTTGACTTTGGGGTGAATGTTGGGGTTGACTTTGGGGTTGTCATTGGGGTTGACTTTGGGGTTAAGATTGGGGTTGACATTGGGGTGAACATTGGGGTTGACTTTGGGGTCAACATTGGGGTTAAGATTGGGGTTGACATTGGGGTGAACATTGGGGTTGACTTTGGGGTCAACGTTGGGTTCGACATTGGGGTTGACGTTGGGGTTGACTTTGGGGTTAAGATTGGGGTTGACTTTGGGGTTGACTTTGGGGTCAACATTGGGGTCAACATTGGGATTAAGATTGGGGTTGACATTGGGGTGAACATTGGGGTTGACTTTGGGGTCAACGTTGGGTTCGACATTGGGGTTGACGTTGGGGTTGACTTTGGGGTTAAGATTGGGGTTGACATTGGGGTGAACATTGGGGTTGACTTTGGGGTCAACGTTGGGTTCGACATTGGGGTTGACGTTGGGGTTGACTTTGGGGTTAAGATTGGGGTTGACTTTGGGGTGAACATTGGGGTTGACTTTGGGGTTGACATTGGGGTTGACTTTGGGGTCAACATTGGGATTAAGATTGGGGTTGACTTTGGGGTGAACATTGGGGTTGATTTTGGGGTCGTCGTTGGGGTTGACTTTGGGGTTAAGATTGGGGTTGACATTGGGGTGAACATTGGGGTTGACTTTGGGGTTGACATTGGGGTTGACTTTGGGGTCAACATTGGGGTTGACTTTGGGGTTGACTTTGGGGTTGACTTTGGGGTCAACATTGGGGTCAACATTGGGATTCACATTGGGGTTGACTTTGGGGTGACATTGGGGTCGACACTGGGGTTAACATTGGGTTCGACATCGGGGTTGACATTGGGGTCAACGTTGGGGTTGACTTTGGGGTTGATTTTGGGGTCAACTTTGGGGTTAAGATTGGGGTTGACTTTGGGGTTGACATTGGGGTTGACTTTGGGGTTGACTTTGGGGTTAAGATTGGGGTTGACATTGGGGTCAACGTTGGGGTTGACTTTGGGGTGAATGTCGGGGTTGATTTTGGGGTCGTCGTTGGGGTTGACTTTGGGGTGAACGTTGGGGTGAAGATTGAGCTGACGTTGGGATCAACATTGAGATCGACGTTGGGGTTGACTTTGGGGTTGGATTTGGGATGAGATCGGGGTCGAGGTTTGGGGTGAACGTTGGGATTAACGTCGGGGTGGTTGTGTCCCCACCCCGTAGCGGAGCTGGGGGAGGCGGGCCGCGCATTGCTGCGGGAGCTGCTGAGGGAGCACCGCCGGCTGCACGAGGTGGTGCTGCAGCTGCACGACAAACACCACCGCGTCTCCATGGAGGTAAGGGGAGGCTGAGCATCCAAGGGTCGCCCCCTGTTCAACCCCCAACTCCTCGGGGCTGTCGGGTGGGATGTGGTGCTGGGAGGCGGGGGGGGGGGAAGGTTGAGTCCTACTGGGTTGACCTGGCCGATGTTTCCATGTAATGATTCCCTATGGGTTGACCTGGCCGACATTTTCACGTAATGATTCCCTATGGGTTGACCTGGCCGACATTTCCATGTAATGATTCCCTATGGGTTGACCTGGCCGACATTTTCACATAATGATTCCCTATGGGTTGACCTGGCCAATATCTCTGCAGTGATTTCCTATGGGTTGACCTGGGCAACGCTTCCCTGTAATGCTTCCCTATGGGTTGACCTGGCCAACATCTGTGTAATGATTCCCTATGGGTTGACCTGGCCGACATCTCCATGTAATGATTCCCTATGGGTTGACCTGGCCAACATCTCCATGTAATGATTCCCTATGGGTTGACCTGGCCAACACTTCCCTGTAATGATTCCCTATGGGTTGACCTGGCCAACATCTCCATGTAATGATTCCCTATGGGTTGACCTGGCCGACATTTCCATGTAATGATTCCCTATGGGTTGACCTGGCCGACATCTCCATGTAATGATTCCCTATGGGTTGACCTGGCCAACATCTCCATGTAATGATTCCCTATGGGTTGACCTGGCCAACACTTCCCTGTAATGCTTCCCTATGGGTTGACCTGGCCGACATTTCCATGTAATGATTCCCTATGGGTTGACCTGGCCAACATCTCTGCAATGAGTCCCTATGGGTTGACCTGGCCGACATTTCCATGTAATGATTCCCTATGGGTTGACCTGGCCAACATTTTCATGTAATGATTCCCTATGGGTTGACCTGGCCAACAGCACCTTGAGGGGACATCAACATTATCCCTATGGGGCACCCCACAAGTTGTCCCCCATTCTGACCCCACATTTACCCCTATGGGGCACCCCACAAGTTGTCCCCAATTCTGACCCCACATTTACCCCTATGGGGCACCCCACAAGTTGTCCCCCATTCTGACCCCACATTTTCCCCTATAGGGCACCCCACAAGTTGTCCCAGCCTTCTGACCCCACATTCACCCCTATGGGGCACCCCACAAGTTGTCCCCCATTCTGACCCCACATTCACCCCTATGGGGCACCCCACAAGTTGTCCCCACATTCTGACCCCACATTTACCCCTATGGGGCACCCCACAAGTTGTCCCCCATTCTGACCCCACATTTACCCCTATGGGGCACCCCACAAGTTGTCCCTTCCTTCTGACCCCACATTCACCCCTATGGGGCACCCCACAAGTTGTCCCCCATTCTGACCCCACATTTACCCCTATGGGGCACCCCACAAGTTGTCCCCAATTCTGACCCCACATTTACCCCTATGGGGCACCCCACAAGTTGTCCCAGCCTTCTGACCCCACATTTACCCCTATGGGGCACCCCACAAGTTGTCCCCCATTCTGACCCCACATTCACCCCTATGGGGCACCCCACAAGTTGTCCCCCATTCTGACCCCACATTTACCCCTATGGGGCACCCCACAAGTTGTCCCCCCATTCTGACCCCACATTCACCCCTATGGGGCACCCCACAAGTTGTCCCCACAGTGTGACCCCACATTTTCCCCTATGGGGCACCCCACAAGTTGTCCCCCATTCTGACCCCACATTTACCCCTATGGGGCACCCCACAAGTTGTCCCCCATTCTGACCCCACATTCACCCCTATGGGGCACCCCACAAGTTGTCCCCACAGTGTGACCCCACATTTACCCCTATGGGGCACCCCACAAGTTGTCCCCCATGTCCCCCATTCCCCATGACCCCAAGTTGTCATTTACCCACATACCCCTTTGGGGCACCCCACAAGTTGTCCCCAATTCTGACCCCACATTCACCCCTATGGGGCACCCCACAAGTTGTCCCCCATTCTTACCCCACATTTAGCCCTATGGGGCACCCCACAAGTTGTCCCCAATTCTGACCCCACATTTAGCCCTATGGGGCACCCCACAAGTTGTCCCCCATTCTGACCCCACATTCACCCCTATGGGGCACCCCACAAGTTGTCCCCCCATTCTGACCCCACATTTACCCCTATGGGGCACCCCACAAGTTGTCCCTTCCTTCTGACCCCACGTTCACCCCTATGGGGCACCCCACAAGTTGTCCCCCATTCTGACCCCACGTTCACCCCTATGGGGCACCCCACAAGTTGTCCCCCATTCTGACCCCACATTGAGCCCTATGGGGCACCCCACAAGTTTTCCCCACAGTGTGACCCCACATTTACCCCTATGGGGCACCCCACAAGTTGTCCCTTCCTTCTGACCCCACATTTACCCCTATGGGGCACCCCACAAGTTGTCCCCCATTCTGACCCCACATTTAGCCCTATGGGGCACCCCACAAGTTGTCCCCCATTCTGACCCCACATTTACCCCTATGGGGCACCCCACAAGTTGTCCCCCATTCTGACCCCACATTCACCCCTATGGGGCACCCCACAAGTTGTCCCCCATTCTGACCCCACATTTACCCCTATGGGGCACCCCACAAGTTGTCCCCACATTCTGACCCCCCCGTTGCTGCCCCCCAGCTGGCCGAGCTGCAGGACAAAGCCACGTCGGCTGAGACGAAGGTGTTGGAGATGGAGACCACGGTGGAAGGGCTGCAGTGGGACAGCTCCAAACTACGGAAGAGGGAAGGGCGCCTGGATCGGCACCTGGCCGAGGCGTTGGAACAGGTGAGGTCACGTGACCCGATCACGTGACACCGCCACGTGACCTCATCACGTGACTCCGTGTACCCCAAACCCGCCCACCCCCCCTACCCCATAATGTCCCCATAGTGACCCCATAGTGACCCCATAATGTCCCCACAGTGACCCCATAGTGACCCCACAGTGACCCCATAACGACCCTATAGTGACCCCATAATTACCCCACAGTGACCCCATAGTGACCCCATAATGTCCCCATAGTGACCCCATTAGTGACCCCATAGTGACCCCATAGTGACCCCATAATGACCCCACAGTGACCCCATAGTGACCCCATAATGTCCCCATAATGACCCCATAGTGACCCCATAGTGACCCCATAATGTCCATAGTGACCCCATAGTGACCCCATAGTGACCCCATAATGTCCCCATAGTGACCCCATAGTGACCCCATAATGTCCCCATAATGACCCCATAGTGACCCCATAGTGACCCCATAATGACCCCATAACGACCCCATAGTGACCCCATAACGACCCCGTGACCCCATAAATGACCCCATAGTGACCCCATAGTGACCCCATAATGTCCATAGTGACCCCATAGTGACCCTATAGTGACCCCATAATGACCCCACAGTGACCCCATAGTGACCCCATAATGTCCCCACAGTGACCCCATAACGACCCCATAACGACCCTATAACGACCCCATAACGACCCCATTATGTCCCCATAAAGACCCCATAAAGTTCCCATAACGTCCCCATAACGACCCCATAATGACTCCATAATGACCCCATAATGTTCCCATAACATCCCCATAACGTCCCCATAACGACCCCATAATCTTCCCATAATGACCCCATAATGACCCCATAATGTCCCCTAATGACCCCACAATGACCCCATAGTGACCCCATAACCCCCACAATTACCCCATAACGACCCCATAACGACCCCATACGGACCCCATAACTGACCCCATAATGACCCCATAACGACCCCATAACGACCCCCATAACGACCCCATAACCCCCCATAACGACCCTATACCCCATAACGACCCCATAACGACCCTATAACGACCCCATAACGACCCCATAACCCCATATGACCCCATAACGACCCCATAACGACCCCATAACGACCCCATAACGACCCATAACGACCCCATAAACACCCCCTAACGACCCCATAACCCCAGAACCCCATAATGACCCCATAACGACCCCATAACGACCCCACGACCCCATAAGGACCCCATAACGACCCCAGAACCCCATAATGACCCCATAACGACCCCATAACGACCCTATAACGACCCCATAACGACCCTATATGACCCCATAAGACCCCATAACGACCCCATAACGACCCCATAACGACCCTATAACGACCCCATAACGACCCCATAACGACCCTATAACGACCCCAAACGACCCTATATGACCCCATAAGACCCCATAACGACCCCATAACGACCCCATAACGATCCTATAACGACCCCATAACGACCCTATAACCCCATGTGGACCCCATAACGACCCCATAACGACCCCATAAGGACCCCATAACGACCCCATAACGACCCCATAACGACCCCATAACGACCCCATAACGACCCTATAATGACCCTATAACCCGACCCTATAACGACCCCATAACGCCCCTATAACCCGACCCCATAACTGACCCCATAACGACCCCATAACGACCCTATAACTGACCCCATAAGACCCCATAACGACCCCATAACCCCATAAGACCCCATAACGACCCTATAACGACCCCATAACGATCCTATACGACCCCATAACGACCCTATAACGACCCTATATGACCCCCTAACGACCCTATATGATCCCATAACGCCCCCATAACGACCCCATAACGACCCCATAACGACCCCATAACGACCCCATAACGACCCTATAACGACCCCATAACCACCCCATAACGACCCCATATGACCCCATAACGACCCCATAACGACCCCATAACGACCCCCTATGACCCCATAACGACCCTATAACGACCCTACTACGACCCCATAACAACCCTATATGACCCCATAACGATCCCCTAACGACCCTATATGACCCCATAACGACCCTATAACGACCCCAAACGATCCTATATGACCCCATAAGACCCCATAACGACCCCATAACGACCCCATAACGACCCTATAACGACCCCATAACGACCCCATAACGACCCCATAACGACCCCATAACGACCCCATAACGACCCTATATGACCCCCTAACGACCCTATAACGACCCCAAACGCCCCCATAATGACCCCATAACGACCCCATAACGATCCTATATGACCCCATAAAACCCCTAACGACCCATATACGACCTGGGGACCCCATAACGACCCCATAACGACCCCATAACGACCCCATAACGACCCTATAACGACGCCATACCGACCCCTAAATGACCCCCTAACGACCCTATATGATCCCATAACACCCCCATAATGACCCCATAAGGACCCCATAACCACCCCATAACCACCCCATAAGACCCCATACCCACCCCATAACCCCATAAGGACCCCATACCGACCCCATACCGACCCCATACCGACCCCATAAGGACCCCATACGGACCCCATACCGACCCCATAATGACCCCATAACGGGATAACGACCCATACGACCCCATAACGACCCATAACGACCCCATAACGGGATTTTGGGATTAACCGACCCATAATGGATCCTGGGGACCCCATGGGACGACCCTGGGGGAATTCCCCATGACCCTAATTCCCCCACACCCCCATAACGACCCCATAACGACCCCACCCCATAACGACCCCATAACGATTTAACGAATTCCCATAACGATTTATAATTCAATGGGACCCCATAGGTGACCCCATAAACCCCTATAACGACCCTATAACGATTTTGGGGGGAACGATTCCTATAATGGGACCCCATAACGACCCCTATAACATGGGATTTTTTGGGAATTTCAACGGAAATCCTATGGGATTTGGGGGATTCCCATAATGGGATTTAACGGGACCCCATAACGACCCCATGGATTTGATGGGGGAATTCAATGGATATGACCCCCTAACGACCCTTGGGACCCCAATGGATTTGGGGGGATTCCCCATATTCACCCCATAACCACCCCATAACGGGATTAATGGGATTTGGGGGACCCCATCAATGGGATTTGGGGGACCCCATATGGGATAACGAAGATTCAATGGGATATTTGGGGGAATTCATGGGATTTGGGGGATTTATGGATTTATGGGATTCAATGGGATTTGGGGGAATTCCCATATGGGATATTGGGGGAATTTATGGGATTTGGGGGGGGATCCTATGGGATTTGGGGAATTTATAACGACCCCCAATGGGATTTGGGGACCCCATTTATGGATTTTTAACGGGGAATTAATGGGATTTTAACCCCCATGGGATTTTGGGGGAACCCCATATGGGATTTAAGGAATTAATGGGATTTGGGGGAATAACGACCCCAATTCAATGGGATGGACTGCGTTTCCCCCATATTTTGGGGGAAATTCAATGGGATTTGGGGGGATTTAATGGGATTTGGGGGAAATTCAATGGGATTTTGGGAAATTCAATGGGATTTTTGGGGGATTCAATGGATTTGGGAACGATTCCATAACGATTCAATGATTGGGGGAATTCATAGCCAACGGAATTTTGGGGGATTTATGGGGGATTTTCATATGGGATTCAATTGGGGATTTATGGGGGATTTGGGATTTGGGGGCTTTCAATGGGATTTGGGGGGATTTAATGGGATTTGGGGGAAATTCGGTTGGATTTGGGGGAATTTATGGGATTTGGGGGGGGATTCAGTGGGATTGGGGGGGAATTCAAGGGATTTTGGGGAATTGAATGGGATTTAGGGGAATTTAATGGGATTTTTGGGGAATTCAATGGGATCTTGGGAGAATTCAATGGGTTTTTTAGGGAATTCAATGGGATTTGGGGGTCCTGGATGGGATTTGGGGAGAATTCAATGGGATTTGGGGGAATTCAATGGGATTTGGGGGAGATGTATGGGATTTCTGGGATATTTATGGGATTTGGGGGAATTCAATGGGATTTGGGGGGAATTCAATGGGATATGGGGGGAATTAATGGGATTTGGGAGCTCTTCAATGGGATTTGGGGAAGATTTATGGGATTTGGCAGGAATTCAATGGGATTTGGAGAGATTTATGGGATTTTGGGGGAATTCAATGGGATTTGGAGGAATTCAGTGGGATTTTGGGGGGGATTCCTGGATTTGGGGGTCTGGGATTTGGGGGAATTCAATGGGATTTGGAGAGATTCAATGGGATTTTTGGGGAATTCAATGGGATCTCGGGAGAATTCAGTGGGTTTTTTAGGGAATTCAATGGGATTTGAGGATCCTGGACAGGATTTTGGGGGAATTCAATGGGATTTGGGGGGAATTCAATGGGATTTGGAGGAATTCAGTGGGATTTTGGGGGAATTCACTGGGATTTGATGGAAATTCAATGGGATGTGGGGGGAATTCAATGGGATTTGGGGGAAATGAGTGAGATTTTGGGGGAATTCAATGGGATTTGATGGAAATTCAATGGGATTTGGGGGGGATTCAATGGGATTTGGGGGAATTCAGTGGGATTTTGGGGGAATTCAATGGGATTTCGTGGTCCTGGATGGGATTTTGGGGAATTCAATGGGATTTGGGGGAATTCAATGGGATTTTGGGGGAATTCAATGGGATTTGATGGAAATTCAATGGGATGTGGGGGGAAATTAATGGGATTTGGGAGCTCTTCAATGGGCTTTGGGGGATATTTATGGGATTTGGGGGGATTCAATGGGATCTTGGGAGAATTCATTGGGTTTTGGGGGAATTCAACGGGATTTGGGGGTCCTGGACTGGGTTTTTGGGGGAATTCAATGGGATTTGATGGAAATTCAATGGGATTTGGGGGGGATTCAATGGGATTTGGGGGAATTCAGTGGGATTTTGGGGGAATTCAATGGGATTTGATGGAAATTCAATGGGATTTGGGGGGGATTCAATGGGATTTGGGGGAATTCAGTGGGATTTTGGGGGAATTCAATGGGATTTCGTGGTCCTGGATGGGATTTTGGGGAATTCAATGGGATTTGGGGGGAACTCACTGGGATTTTGAAGGAATTCACTGGGATTTGATGGAAATTCAATGGGATTTGGGGGCTCTGGGGGGCGGGGAGATGGGGGGAGGACACCCCAAAAATGGAACCCCACCCCCCACCCCCCCCAATTTTGGTTTGGGAACGCGGAGCTGGAGGGAGCCAGGAGTTGAAAGCCGAAGGTGGGGGCTATGGGGGGAATTGGGGGGGATGGTGGGGGGCACGAGAGGCTGAAGGTGGGGGGGGGATTTGGGGGGGTGGGGGGGTCGTGGGGGGGGATATGGGGGTTTGGGGGGGGGAAGTGGGGAGCAAGGGGCTGAGGTTTGGGGGGATGTGAGAAGTGGGGGGGGGGGGGGGGGGGGATTTGGGGCTGGGGGGGATGGGGGGTGGGATGAGGCCCAAGTGGGGGGCTCGTGGGGGGGGTGGATCTGGGGGGGATTGTGGGGGGGGCAGGGGGAGCACGAGAGGCTGAAGGTGGGGGGGTGATTTGGGGGGGGGGGTTTGTGGGGGGGGGATATGGGGGTTGGGGGTGGGGGGGGTGGGTACGCATGAGAAGCTGAAGGAATTGGGGGGATTTGATGGGGGGATTTGGGGGGTGATTGGGGGAGGGTGAGGGGTGGGAGCAGAGAGGCTTCTGGAAGGGGGGTGGGGGGGGGATGTGGGGGTTTGGTGGGGGGAGGATCGGGGAAATGGGGGGGGCTATGGGGGGTTTGGGTGGGGTGGGGGGAGCACAGAGAAGCTGAAGGTGGGGGGGGGATTTGGGGGTTGGGTGGGTTTTGGGGGGGGTGATTTGGGGGTGGGGGGGGCACCGAGAGGCTGAAGGTGGGGGGGATTTGGGGGGGGATGGGGGGGTCTTGGGGGGGATATGGGGGGTTTGGGGGCAAAGGGGGGGGCGTTGAGGGAGCTGAAGGGGGGTGGGCTATGGGGGGTGATATTGGGGGGGCATGAGGGGAGGGCTGATGGGGGGCACGAGAGGCTGAAGGTGGGGGTATTGATTTGGGGGGGGGTCACAGTGGGGGGGGGCGTATGGGGAGGTGGGGGGGGGCTCAGAGGGGTGGGGGGAGCATGAGGAAGCTGAAGGTGGGGGGCTATGGGGGGATTTTGTGGGACGAGAGCTGAGGTGGGGGGTATGTGTGCGCTGTGGTGGGGGGGGCGTATGGGGGGTGGGGACATGAGAAGCTTACGGTTGGGGGCTATGGGGGGGACTTGGGGGGTATTGGTGGTGCTGGGGGGCACGCGAGGGCTGAAGGTTGTGGGGGGGGGATTTGGGGGGGGTTGGGGGGGGTCTGGGGGGGGGATTGACGGTGGGGTTGGGGGTGGGTGGGGGAGCCTGAAACTGAAGGTTGGGGCTATGGGGGATTTGGGGGGATGATGGGGGTGATTGGGGGGCACAGAGGCGAAAGTGGGGTCGGAATTTTTTGGGGGGGTCGTGGGGGGGGTGAGGGGGATATGGGGGGTTTGGGGGGGGAGGGGGGGTAGGGGAGCTTGAGAAGCGAAGTGGGCGGGCGTAATTATGAGCTAATAAATGGGGGGGGGGATTTTTGGGGGGTTGGGGGGGCACGAGAGGCTGATGGGTTGGATTTGTTTGGGGGGGGTGGGGGGGGGGCGGTTAT
>JARXNR010000113.1:0-21372 GCA_036346035.1 Crossoptilon crossoptilon | reverse complement strand
CGGAAATAATTTTATTGAATCATTATTTGATAATTAATGAAATAATTTGGGTTATATTGGGATGTATGGGGTTATATGGGGTTATGCTGACTTATGGGGTTATATTTAGTTTTTATTAATTTTATTTTTTTTTTTTTTGGTTGTTTTTATTATTATATGGAGGTATATGGAGATTTTATGGGGTATAGATGGATTATATGGGATATATAGGGATGTATGGGGTTACATGGGGTATAGTGTGTGTGTTAATGTATGTTTTTTTAAGGGGGTTTTTTTTTTTTTATTTTTTTGTTTTTTTTTTTTTTTTTTTTGTTTTTTTATGTTTTTTTGTGTTTGGTTATTTTTTTTTTTTTTTTTTTTTATTTTTTCTTGTTTTTTATTTTATATTTTTAATTTTATTTTTTTGTTATGTTTTTTTTTTTTTTTGTTTTTTTTTTTTTTGTTTTTTTTGTTTTTTTTTTTTTTTTGTTTTGTTATTTATTTTTTAAAAGATATTGTTTTAATTTTTTTTTTGGGGTGGTATATGGGGTATTTGTCTATTTTGCTATGGGGTGGTTTTTGTGATTTTGGGTTGGTTTGGGTTTTTTTTATCGGTGCTGTTGTTGTGGGCACGTTTTGCCGGGCAGCTCTGGATCGGGGCACGCCCTGGAGTTAGTCTAAGTGTGGTAGTTAAATGTTTTTTGTTGGGGTTATGCACCGTGGGGGTGGGGTTTTTTTTTGGGTCAGAGTTATGGCAAAATGGGGTGGGGGGTTATTGGGGTGGGTTATTGGTCATTATGTGGGCCGCTGTGGTGCCCTGGTGTATGGTTTTTGAGGTTATGGGGGCAGCTATAGGGATACTTATGGGCGTGGGGGGGTAACGGGATGGGGGGTCTATGGGGTGGGGGTTATGGGCGCTGTGGGGCAAACTATGGGGCAAGCCGTGTGGCCGTTATGGGGTGATTTATGGGGCTTATATATGGAGAACTTTGTCGCTGTGAGGCAGACTAGGAGCAGTTATGCCGCAGTCTTTTTTATGCAGTATGTCTGTATAGGGCACTCCTGCTGACAGCTGTGGGGTTGTCAGCTATGGGGGTGAACATGCAGCAATTATGGGGCAGTTAGTGGGGGACCCGTGGGGTTATGGGGTTATGGGGGCCCTCTGACCCGGGGATCTATGGAGGGGCCGGGGTATCAGCTATGGGTTATCTTATGGGGCAGGTTCTGACAGCAGCATTTTTTAGGGATTTCTTGGGGTCAACCCTGATGGGGCAGTTAGTGTGATCTGTGGTGGTGCTGGTTTGGGTTATGGGGGGAGCCGTGGCGGGTGGTTATGACCTGTGTGGGGGTTATGGCCGTGGGGCAGTCTTGGGGTATGGGGGCAGCTACTGGTGGCTAGTGGGGTGCCATAGCGACCAGCATAGGGACACCAGTCATATGGGACCCATGAGCTCTGACCCAATAGGGACTTCCATAGAGACCCAAGAGGACGTTGAGAGACCCTAGGACCCATATGGGAAACCATAGAGAACCCATGGCAGAAACCATAGACCTCTGACACATAGAGACCATAGAGGCCCATAGGGGACCCCATAGGACCCATAGGAAACCCCCATGTGAAACCCCTGTGCGAAACATAGAGACCCCATAATCAGACCCATATGACAGACCCATAGGGACCCATTGAGACCCATAGACAGACCCACCGGGGCAGCGAACCACAGAACCCATAGGAGACCCCGTGGGACCCCAAAAGGCCCACAGGGATCCCATAGCGACCCCATAGAGACCCAAAAATGGACCCACAGGGCCCCATACCCCCACATAGCGACCCAATAGAGACCACCCATAGACAACCCATAGGTGACCCACAGACACCGTGACCCATAGGGACCCCATAGCGTGACCCATAGAGACCCCACGAGAGACCCCCAGCGACACAGTAGCGACCCATAGATGACCCATAGAGACCCCATAGAGACCCATAGAGACCCATAGGGACCCACAGGGACCCATAGGGACCCATAGAGACCCATAGGGACCCATACTGACCCATAGGGACCCATAGCGACCATAGAGACCCATAGCGACCATAGAGACCCATAGGAACCCATAGGGACCCATAGAGACCCATAGGGACCCATAGGACCCCATAGGGACCCCACAGCCCCATAGGGACCCCATAGAGACCCCCAGACCTATAGGACCCATAGAACCCCATAGAGACCCATAGAAGCCCCATAGAGACCCATAGTGACCCATAGAGACCCATAGAGACCCATAGGGACCCATAGGAACCCATAGAGACCCATAGAGACCCCATAGAGACCCATAGAGACCCATAGGGACCCCATAGAGACCCATAGAGACCCATAGGAACCCATAGAGACCCATAGGGACCCCATTGAGACCCATAGAGACCCCATAGAGACCATAGGACCCATAGCGACCCATAGAGACCCATAGAGACCCATAGAGACTCATAGAGACCCATAGAGACCCATAGGGACCCATAGAGACCCATAGAGACCCATAGGAACCCATAGAGACCCATAGAGACCCATAGAGACCCATAAAGACCCATAGAGACCCATAGGGACCCATAGAGACCCATAGGGACCCATAGAGACCCCATAGAGACCCCATAGGGACCCATAGAGACCCATAGGGACCCCATAGAGACCCATAGAGACCCATAGGGACCCATGGAGACCCATAGAAACCCAGGAGACCCATAGGGACCCATAGAGACCCCATAGGGACCCCATAGGGACCCATAGGGACCCATAGGAACCCATAGAGACCCAATAGGGACCCATTGAAACCAATAGGGGCCCATAGAAACCCATAGGGACCCATAGGGACCCATAGAACCCATAGAAACCCATAGGGACCCATAGGGACCCACAGAACCCATACGGAACTACAGAACCCATGGGGACCCATAGAGACCCATAGAGACCCATAGAGACCCCATAGAGACCCACAGAGGCCCATAGAACCCCCATAGAGGACCCCATAGGGACCATAGTAGCCCCAACCCCATAGAGACCCATAGAGGACCCCATAGCGACCCCATAGGGACCCCATAGAAACACCCATATGAGACCCAGCAGAGCGACCCATAGAGGACCCCATAGGGACCCACGTCCCCGACCCATAGGGAGACCCATAGTGACCCATAGGGACCCCATAGAGACCCCATAGAGACCCCATAGACCCCATAGGGACCCATTGGGACCCATAGGGAGGGTACCATAGAGACCCATAGGGACCCCCTAGGAGGACCATAGGACCCATAGAGACCCCATAGCGACCCCATAGACCATAGGACCCCATAAAGAGCCCATAGAGACCCATACAGCGACCCCATAGGATACCCATAGAGGAACCAATAGCCAGACCATAGCACCCCACAGAAACATAGGGACCTACCATAGAGGAACCCAATAGCCAAGACCCACAGGCAGCCCCATTAGAACCCATAGAGAACCATAGGGGATCCCACAGCCAGCCCCATAGCACCCCACAGCGCCCCATAGATACCCCATAGCCAGCCCCACAGCCAGCCCCATAGCACCCCACAGCGCCCCACATCCAGCCCCATAGCACCCCACAGCCCCCACCTCAGCCCACCAGATGACTAGCGCCCCACTGCCAGCCACATTAGTGGTACTCCCACCCAGCACCGTAAGCAACACAGTGCCCCATAGACCCCGACTACCGACCAAACAGACCCCATAGCCCCAGCCAGCCCCCATAGCGACCACCCAAACCGTACCCGCCCCACAGCCCATGCAGACCCAACATGTATCCCTGTACCCACGCCAGACACCCGTAAGGCACCCCCACCCATAGCTCCCTGACCCTCAATAGTGACAACACCTCCCTTGCCCCAATGCTGTGCCCATAGAGCCCCATTACCAGCACCCATCCCGCACCCACTGCCCCAACATCCAGCCCATGAGCTCCATGGACCCAAGCATCAATGCCCCATAGAGACCCACCCAGCCAGACCGTAGCCCCCTCCCTGCCCACGTATAGCCAGATCGCCTTCAATAGGCCCACAGCCCACCCATAGCGCCTGCTCCCCCAGCCCCATAGAGCACATGCCGCCCCGCCCATAGATCCGACCTTAGCCATCGCCCACATCCAGCCCCATAGCGCCCCATGATAACACCCATAGCGGCCCCAGATGGATACCCATAGAAACCCCGCACCTCTTGCCCCACCATAGATCCAGCCCCATAAGCGCCACAGCCAGCACATAGGCCACGCCCCATAGACCCCCACTCCTCCCAGATGCCCCACGTACCCTCATAGTGACCCAGACAGCCAGGTCCCCCCACCAGCGCCCTGCCCCCATAGCACCCCATAGACACCCCATAGCACCCCACATCCTCCTGCCCCATAGACCCCATAGCTTATGCCCCTGAGCCCCAGCACATAGAGAGGAGCCCATTGTGGGCATGTCCAGCATCTTATAGAGCCAACTAGAGACCAGCCCCACATTGCCCAGACCTCACAGCCGACACACCCCGCCCATGGGTCCCCACTGCACCACCTTACTGCGGGCCCAGCGTCACGCGAATGAGGGCCCCCAGCCCCACCATGAGCCCCATGGCAGCCATTAGATGGCGGACGCAGCACGTAGGGCAGGGGAGCGGCCTGCACCGGCTGTCCCAAACGGGTAGGGGGTCAGCCCCACTATGAAGGGGCAGAAGAGACCCCACATTATGTGGGCCCCAACCCCCTACTGTGGGTCAGAGCCCCACAGTGTGGGGCCGACGAAACCCACCTTGTATGTGGGGACATCCCCCCACTTAGGGAACCAGCCCCCATACTATGGGGGCAGAGACCACACTTCCTGGGTCGTATGACCCATGAATGGGGCAGAGACCCTCAAGTATGGGTCCCACTACATCCCCTTATCCCACATTCTAAGTGTGGGCCCACCCCACCCACCCTTAGTGAGGGCAGAGAGACCCCGCCTCAGTGTGGGGCTGAGACCCCACCTCCACAATTATGGGGGACATCCCCCCCCCTTATGGGGTTCGAGACCCCCCCCAATGAGGGCAGAGCCCCCCATAAGGTGTGGGGCCAAGACCCAAGTTTTATGGGGCCAGCCCACATTAAGGGTTCTGCGACCCCATTTTATGTGGGCAGGAACCCAAGTATGGGGCAGATCCTACCCCCACTTATGGGGCCCCGACCCCCACTTATGGGGGGCAGCCCCACACTGTGACCCCCCAGCCACCTGACAAATAGGGTCCTTTGAAGCCCCACCTTATGGGGGGGCAGATCCCACCTCCACTTATAGGGGCACATACCCAGCCCACACTTATGGGGCCCCAGGACCCACAAGTGCTGGGGCCCCCCCCAACCTATGGGGCGGCCAGCCTACACACACACTGGGGCACAGCACCCCAATATGTGGGGACACAGCACCCTGGCCAACTTATGGGGCAACCCCCCCAACTATGGGTCCCAGCCCAACACAAGTGTAGGGTCAGGAGACCCCCCACCCTAATGGTCCCCAGGAGACCCCACTTGGGGGCAATGGACAGCCCACACTATGGTGTCCCAGGCACCACCCAACTTAGGGGGTCCTGCACCCCAGCACGGCTGCCAGGCCCTCCATCCTTAGGGGCATCCAGAGCCACACTATGGGTTATCCCAGACCCCAAGTGTGGGTCAGATTGCCAAGCACTAGTTGTGGGGCAGGCCCCACACGGGGGGGCAAGCCCCACTTATGGGTCCCCACTCAGCCCCAACCTAAGTGGGCCCCCATCAGCCCACACTATGTGTCCCCCCCAGTCACTCAGTGGGTCCCAACCCCCACTTAGGGGGCAGCCCCACATATGGGTCCCAGCCCCACACTTGGGGGTCCCACCCTCCACTTATGGGTCAGAACCCCACACCTATGGGTCCCACCCCCCACCTATGGGTCCCAGCCCCACACTTATGGTTCAAAACCCCCACTTATGGGTCCCAGCCCCACACATATGGGGCAGCCCCACACTTATGGGTCCCAGCCCCACATTTATGGGTCAGAACCCCACACTTACGGGTCCCACCCCCCACTTATGGGTCAGAACCCCACACTTACGGGTCCCACCCCCCACTTATGGTTCCCAGCCCCACACTTGGGGGTCCCACCCCCCACTTATGGGGCAGCCCCCCACTCACGCCATGACATTTTGGGGCAGGGTTTCCGGGGGGCTTCGGGCGCAGCTCCGCAGCTTCTCCACAGCGGGACCCAAAAAGTGGGGCACGAGCTGGGGGGGTCCGGACCCATAAGTGACCCCCAGGTGACCCCCCTGCCCCATAAGTGACCCCCAAGTGATCCCTCTGCCCCATAAGTGACCCCAGTGCCCCATAAGTGTCCCATAAGTGACCCCCAAGTGACCTCTCTGCCCCATAAGTGACCCATAAGTGACCCCCAGTGCCCCATAAGTGACCCCCAAGTGACCCCTCTGCCCCATAAGTGACCCCTAAGTGCTCCCTCTGCCCCATAAGTGACCCCCAGTGCCCCATAAGTGACCCCCAGGTGACCCCTCTGCCCCCTAAGTGACCTCCAAGTGACCCCTCTGCCCCCTAAGTGACCCATAAGTGACTCCTCTACCCCATAAGTGACCCCCAGTGCCCCATAAGTGCCTCCTCTGCCCCATAAGTGACCCCCAGTGCCCCATAAGTGACCCCCAAGTGCCCCCCCAGCCCCATAAGTGACCCCCAAGTGACCCCTCTGCCCCATAAGTGACCCCCAAGTGACCCCTCTGCCCCATGAATGACCCCCAAGTGCCCCCCCAGCCCCATAAATGATCCCTAAGTGACCCCCCCAACCCATAAGTGCCCCCCCCAGCCCCACACTTTGCCTCCCCAGCCCCTCATTTTACCTCCCAGCCCCACTCATTGCCCCCCATTCCCCACAATTGCCCCCCCAACCCCAAAATTTCCCCCCCAGCCCCACAATTTCCCCCCCCCAGCCCCCCTCATTGCCCCCCAAACACCCCCCAACCCCCCACATTCCTGCCCCCCCCCCCCAGCCCCACACATTTCCCCCCCCCCCCAGCCCCCCCCAGCCCCCCACAGCCCCACAAGTTTCCCCCCCCAGCCCCACACTTCACCCCCCCAGCCCCACACTTTGGCCCCCCAGCCCCACACATTGCCCCCCCAGCCCCCCCAGCCCCACACTTCACCCCCCCAGCCCCACACATTGCCCCCCCAACCCCCCCCATCCCCTCACATTCCTCCCCCCAGCCCCACACATTTCTCCCCCCCAACCCCCGCCCCTCCAGCCCCACACTTTGCCCCCCCAACCCCACTCATTCCCCCCCCCAGCCCCCCCAGCCCCACACATTTCTCCCCCCTCACCCCCTTCCCCCCTACCTCCCCCCAGCCCCACACTTTGCCCCCCCAGCCCCCCTCATTGCCCCCCCAACCCCAAAATTTCCCCCCCAGCCCCCCACTTGCCCCCCCATCCCCCCCCCTTGCCCCCCAACCCCCCCCCCCAGCCCCACACATTTCCACCCCCCCCCCTCCCAGCCCCACACATTCCCCCCCCAGCCCCCTCATTGACCCCCAGCCCCACACTTCCCCCCCCCAGCCCCACACTTTGCCCCCCCCTCACTCCCCCCAGCCCCACAATTTCCCCCCCATCCCCCCTCATTGCCCCCCCAGCCCCCCCAGCCCCACAATTTCCCCCCCCAGCCCCACACTTTGCCCCCCCAACCCCACTCATTCCCCCCCCCAGCCCCCCCAGCCCCACAATTTCCCCCCTCACCCCCCCCAGCCCCTCCCCCAGCCCCACCAGCCCCACACGTTTCTGCCCCCCAGCCCCCCCAGCCCCACTCATTCCCCCCCCCAGCCCCCCAGCCCCACAATTTCCCCCCCCATCCCAACTCATTGTCCCCCAACACTCCCCATCTCACCCCATTTCTCACCTCCCCCAGCCCCACAATTTCCCCCCACCCCCCAGCCCCACACTTCGCCCCCCCAGCCCCACAATTTCCCCCCCCAGCCCCACACATTGCCCCCCCCCCACACTTTGCCCCCCCAGCCCCACAATGTCCCCCCCACCCCCCCAGCCCCAGCCCCCCCCATCCCCCCCATCCCTACAATTTCCCCCCCATCCCCCCTCATTGCCCCCCAAACCCCCCCCAGCCCCACAATTTCCACCCCCCCACCCCCCCACCCCCCAGCCCCACACTTTGCCCCCCCATCACCCCCCCCAGCCCCACAATTTCCCCCCCATCCCCCCCTCATAGCCCCCCAAACCCCCCCCCGCCCCACAATTTCTCCCCCCAGCCCCACACTTTGCCCCCCCATCACTCCCGCCAGCCCCACAATTTCCCCCCCAGCCCCCCCCAGCCCCCCCATCCCCACAATTTCCCCCCCATCCCCCCTCATTGCCCCCCAAACCCCCCCCCAGCCCCACAATTTCCACCCCCCCACCCCCCAGCCCCACACTTTGCCCCCCCATCACCCCCCCCAGCCCCACAATTTCCCCCCCAGCCCCCCCATCCCCACAATTTCCCCCCCATCCCCCCTCATTGCCCCCCAAACCCCCCCCCAGCCCACAATTTCCACCCCACCACCCCCAGCCCCACACTTTGCCCCCCATCACCCCCCCAGCCCCACAATTTCCCCCCCCCAACCCCCCCCCAGCCCCACAATTTCCCCCCCATCCCCCCTCATTGCCCCCCAAACCCCCCCCAGCCCCACAATTTCCCCCCCCCACCCCCCCCACCCCCCAGCCCCCCCCCAGCCCCCCCACCTGTGTCGCTGCGGCCTGCAGGGAGGGTTGGGGGCCGCAGAGCATCAGGAGCCAAAGCCCCCCCACCAACGGCAGCACCAACAGCCGCAGTGGAACCTGGGGGGGGGGGGGGGGGAATCATTGGGGGGGGGGTCATTTATGGGGGGGGGGGGCACTTATGGGGCTGGAAGAGTCATTTATGGGGTGGGGGGGACACTTAGGGGGTGAAACCTGGGGAGGGAGGGGGAGAATTATTGGGTGTGGGGGGGGTCATTTATTGGGTGGGGGGGCAGTTATGGGGTGGGGGGGCCCTTATGGGGTGAGGGGGGGTCACTTATGGGGCAGGGGGGGCCATTATGGAGGGCCATGGGGTCACTTATGGGGTGGGAGGAGCACTTATGGGGCTGGAGGAGTCATTTATGGGGTGGGGGGGTCACTTAGGGGGTGGGGGGGCACTTATGGGGTGGAACGTGGGGAGGGAGGGGGGGAATTATTGGGTGGGGGGGTCACTTAGGGGGTGGGGGGGCACTTATGGGGGCTATGGGGTCACTTATGGGGGAGGGGGGGTGATTTGGGGGGGGGGGGGGGGGCATTATTGGGGTGGGGGGGCAGTTATGGGGTGGGGGGACAGATATGGGGTGTGGGGGGGCAGTTAGGGGGTGGAACCTGGGGGGGGGGTCACTTATGGGTGGGGGGGGCACTTATGGGGTGGAACCTGGGGAGGGAGGGGGGGAAATTATTGGGTGGGGGGGGGCACTTATGGGGGTGGGGGGTCAGCTATGGGCTGTGGGGGCTCTTATGGGCTGGGGGGGGTCAATTAACGATTGTGTGGGGCACACTTATGGGTTGGGGGGGCACTTATGGGGCTGGAAGAGACATATATTGGGTGGGTGGGACACTTAGGGGGTGAAACCTGGGGAGGGAGGGGGAGAATTATTGGGTGTGGGGGTGGTGATTTATTTGGTGGGGGGGGAGTTATGGGGTGGGGGGTTCCCTTATGGGGTGAGGGGGGGTCCTTATGGGGCAGGGGGGGCCATTATGGAGGGCCATGGGGTCACTTATGGGGTGGGGGGGCACTTATGGGGCTGGAGGAGTCACTTATGGGGTGGGGGGGTCACTTATGGGGTGGGGGGGCACTTATGGGGTGGAACCTGGGGGGGGGAGGAGGGGAATTATTGGGTGGGGGGGTCACTTAGGGGGTGGGGGGGCACTTATGGGGGCTATGGGGTCACTTATGGGGTAGGGGGGGTGATTTATGGGGTGGGGGGGGCATTATTGGGGTGGGGGGGCAGTTATGGGGTGGGGGGACAGCTATGGGGTGTGGGGGGGCACTTAGGGGGTGGAACCTGGGGGGGGGGTCACTAAAGGGTGGGGGGGGCACTTATGGGGAGGAACCTGGGGAGGGAGGGGGGGAATTATTGGGTGGGGGGGGGCACTTATGGGGGTGGGGGGTCAGCTATGGGGTGTGGGGGCTCTTATGGGCTGGGGGGGGTCAATTATGGAGTGTGTGGGGGTCACTTATGGGGTGGGGGGTCACTTATGGGGCTGGAGGGATCATTTATGGGGGCTACGGGGTCACTTATGGAGTGGGGGGGTCACTTATGGGATGGGGGGCACTTATGGGGTGGGGGGAAGCACTTATGGGGTCACTTATGGGGTGGGGAGCGTCATTTATGGGGTGGGGGGGTCACTTATGGGGCAGGGGGGGCGCTATGGGTCACTTCCGGTATGAATGGGCTCCTATCAGGGTCACTTCCGGGTCAGTCCGAGCTTAGTTATGGGACAGACACCCCACTTCCGGGTCATATATGGTGCAGAGCTTTAACTTCCGGGTTACCTATGAGCTCACTTATGGATCTGGGATTTGGGAGGGGAGGGGAGGGGGATTTGGGGGGAAAGAGTCACTTTGGGTCACTTCCGGTATCAATAGGCTCCTTTTAGGGTCACTTCCGGGTCAATCTAGGCTTAGTTAAAGGACAGGTGTTGCACTTCCGGGTCACATACAGGGCAGATGTTTCACTTTTGGGCTCACTTATGAGTGGGGGGGGGAAGAAGGGGGGGGAGATGGGGGTCACTATAGGTCACTTCCGGTATGAATGCGTTCCTATCAGGGTCACTTCCGGTATGAATAGCTTCCTATCAAGGTCACTTCCGGGTGAACCTGCGCTTCCCTTTTGTGACGTCCTACCCACTTCCGGAAGATAGGGGATGGTGGTGGAACTTCCGATTCTCACCGTCGGACTTCCGTGGGGTAGAAAAACCGGAAGATCCTTGGCGGTGGTGGAGTTGGAGGAACAGGAAGTGAAGAGAGCACCCAAGATGGCGGCGTCGCTGTTGTGCAGCGCCTTCCATTGTGGGGTAGAAACCAAAGGCCGCCCCCAGGAACTTTGAATGCAACAAAGACCGGAACGGGAAGCGGCGCACAGAGACAGCAGCACTTCCTGGAAAAAGGGGGGAAAAAGGGTTAGGGGAGCCCACTTCCGGTCAACCCCCCCACCCACTTCCGGTCGGACATTCGGTCAACTTCCGGTTGCGGTCATAAAGGGAGTCGATGGGGGGAAGGGGGGGGGTGAGAAGGGGTAGAGGAGCCCACATCCGGTTAAACACCCCCCACTTCCGGTCGGACATTCGGCCAACTTCCGGTTGCGATCCTAAAAGGAGTGGATGGGGGGGGGGAGGAAGGGTATGAGGAGCCCACTTCCGGTCAAACTTCCCCACCCCCACCCCACTTCCGGTCGGACATTCGGCCAACTTCCGGTTGCGATTCTAAAAGGAGTGGATGGCGGGGGAGGAAAGGGTATGAGGAGCCCACTTCCGTTTAAAACCCCCACTTCCGGTCGGACATTCGGCCAACTTCCGGTTACGGTCCTAAGGGGAGTCGATTGGGAGGGGAGGGAACTAAAACTGCCCGCGCTTCCGGTTGGGACACAGCCCACTTCCGGTCAAAAATCCCACCCCACCCACTCATCCACCCACTTCCGGTGGGACATTCGACCAACTTCCGGTCAGAAGCCCCAACATTTCTGGTCCTGGGGAAGTCGGGGGGCGGGCGGGGGGGGGTGAACGAATGGAAACAGCCCTCATTTCCGGTCGGACGTTCCTCCAACTTCCGGTCAGAACCCCTCATTTCCGGTCGGAACGAGTTAGAAGTGCCCGAGTATCCGGTCGGAAAACATTTTCAACGGAGCTTTACCCCCCCCCCACTTCCGGTCCGCTCATACAACCCCGCCCCCCAACTTCCGGTCCGTGTCCCTCCTCGGAGACACGGGGGGGGGACTTCCGGTGTAGCAGACGCTGTTCTCACCTCCATTTCCGGTCGTGGCGAGGGCGGAAGTGGGCGGGGCAACGGCGCCCCCCCCATCGCGTCTGCACCAATCAGAGCGTCCAGCAGCGGGAAGCAGCGCTGGCATTAATTAGCAGCTTCGTTAATTGCATTCATTAGCATCAGACCAGCCCCACCTTGGCCCCATTTAATTAGCATTTAATAGGTACTTAATTAGCTCGATATCTCATTAATTAACTCAATTATCCCGCTAATAAACTCAAATATCCCATTAATAATCATATGCTTCTCTAATTAAGTCAGTAATTACATCAATTAACTCACATAGTGAAGCTCATCATCACTTAATTGGCTCAATATCTCATTAATTAACAGAGATATCTTGCTAATAAGCTCAATTACTGCATCAGTAACTCCATAACTCATTAATTAAGTCAGTTATTACATCAATTAACTCACATACTTAACCTCATCATCACTTAATTAGCACAATATGACATTAATTAACTCAATTATCCCGCTAATAAACGCAAATATCCCATTAATAATTGTATATGTCGGTAATTAAGTCAGTTATTACATCAATTAACTCACAGACTTAACCTCATCTTCACTTAATTAGCTGAATATCTCATTAATTAACTCAATTATTCCGCTAATAAACTTAAATAACCCATTAATAATCGTATACCTCGCTAATTAAGGCGGTTATTACACCAATTAACTCAAATACTTAACCTAATCATCACTTAATTAGTTCAATATCTCATTAATTAACAAAATTCTCCTGCTAATAAACTCAAATATCCCATTAATAATCGTATACCTCATTAATTAAGTCAGTTATTACACCAATTAACGCTCAGCCCTACAGTGACTTAATTAGCTCCAGATCTCATTAACCCCCTAATTAACACCCGACACGATTAATCCCGGGTTCTATGGGGTCTCTATGGGGTGCTATGGGGTCTCTATGGGGTGCTATGGGTCTCTATGGGTCTCTATGGGGGGCTATGGGGTGCTATGGGGTCTCTATGGGGGGCTATGGGGTCTCAATGGGTCTCAATGGGTCTCTATGGGTCTCTATGGGGGGCTGTGGGTCTCTATGGGGTGCTATGGGGTGCTATGGGGTTTCTATGGGGTCCTGGGGTCTCTATGGGGCTATATGGGGTTCTATGGGGTTTCTATGGGGTCTCTGTGGGGCGCTATGGGGTCTCTATGGGTCCCTATGGGGTTCTATGGGGTGGGGCACTATGGGGTCTCTATGGGGTTTCTATGGGTCTCTGTGGGGCGCTATGGGGTCTCTATGGGGTCTCTCTGGGTCCCTATGGGGCGCTATGGGGTCTCTATGGGGTCTCTATGGGGGGCTCTATGGGGCTATGGGGGGCTATGGGGTTCTATGGGGGGCTCTATGGGGTCGCTATGGGGGGCCTCTATGGGTTTTATGGGGTCTCTATGGGTCTCTATGGGGTCTCTATGGGGGTTCTATGGGGTCTCTATGGGGTCTCTATGGGGTCTCTGTGGGGTTTCTATGGGGTCTATGGGTTTCTATGGGGTTTCTATGGGGATCTGTGGGGTTTCTATGGGTTCTGTGGGGTCTCTATGGGCTCTATGGGGTCTCTATGGGGTCTTTATGGGGTTTCTATGGGGCTCTATGGGGTCTCTATGGGGTCTCTGGGGTTTCTATGGGTCTCTATGGGGTTTCTGTGGGGTCTCTATGGGGCTCTATCTCTATGGGGTCTCTCTGGGGTCTCTATGGGGTTTCTGTGGGGTCTCTATGGGGTCTCTATGGGGTCTATGGGGTCTCTATGGGGTTTCTATGGGGTTCTGTGGGGCGCTATGGGGTTCTATGGGGTTCTATGGGGTCTATGGGGTCTATGGGGCTCTATGGGGTTTCTATGGGGTGTATGGGGTCTCTATGGGGATTTATGGGGTCTCTATGGGGTTCTATGGGGTTCTATTGGGTTCTATGGGGTCTATGGGGTTTCTATGGGGTTTCTATGGGGTTGTGGGGTCTCTATGGGGTTTCTATGGGGTTTCTATGGGGATCTCTATGGGGTTCTATGGGGTGTCTATGGGGTTGTGGGGTTTCTATGGGGTTTCTATGGGGTTCCTATGGGGCTCTATGGGGTTTCTATGGGGCGCTATGGGGTTCCTATGGGGTTTCTATGGGGTTCCTATGGGGTTCCTATGGGGTTCCTATGGGGTTTCTATGGGGTTTCTATGGGGTTCCTATGGGGTTTCTATGGGGCACTATGGGGTTTCTATGGGGTTTCTATGGGGTTCTATGGGGTTTCTATGGGGCGCTATGGGGTCTCTATCGGCGGCTATGGGGTGGCTATGGGGTCTCTATGGGGCGCTATGGGGCGGCTATGGGGGTCTCTATGGGGGGTCTCTATGGGGTCGCTATGGGGTCTCTATGGGGTCTATGGGGTCAATATGGGGCTGTATGGGGTCTCTATGGGGTCTCTATGGGGTCTATGGGTTCTCTATGGGGTCTATGGGGTCAATATGGGGTCTGTGGGGTCTATGGGTTCTATGGGGTCTCTGTGGGGTCAATATGGGGTCTATGGGGTCTCTATGGGGTCTATGGGGTCTCTATGGGGTCTCTATAGGGTCCCTATGGGGTTTCTATGGGGTCTCTATGGGGTCCTATGGGTCTGTATGGGGTCTATTGTGCTCTATGGGGTCTGGGGTCTCTATGGGGTCTGTGGGTCTTTATGGGGTGTCTGTAAGGTCTCTATGGGGTCTATGGGTCTCTATGGGACTCTATGGGATTCTGTAGGGTCTCTATGGGGTCTGTGGGGCTCTGTAGGGTCTCTATGGGGTCTCTATGGATCTCTATGGGGTTCTATGGGGTTTTTATGGGGTCTCTATGGGGCGCTGTGGGGTCTCTATGGGGCGCTATGGGGTTCTATGGGTTTTTTATGGGGTCTCTATGGGGTCTATGGGGCGGGGTTTCTATGGGGTTTTTGTGGGGTCTCTATGGGGTTCTATGGGGTTCTATGGGGTCTCTATGGGGTCTCTATGGGGCTCTATGGGGTTTCTATGGGGTCTCTATGGGGTCTCTATGGGGTTTCTATGGGGTGTGTGGGGTCTCTATGGGGCTCTATGGGGTTTCTATGGGGTCTCTATGGGGTTTTATGGGGCTCTATGGGGTTTTATGGGGTTTCTATGGGGCTCTATGGGGTTTCTATGGGGTCTCTATGGGGTCTGTGGGGTCTCTATGGGGTCTCTATGGGGTCTCTATGGGTCTCTATGGGGCTCTATGGGGTCTCTATGGGGTCTCTATGGGGTCTCTATGGGGTTCTATGGGGCGTCTATGGGGTTCTATGGGGTTCTATGGGGTCTCTATGGGGTTCTATGGGGTTGTGGGGTTTCTATGGGGTCTCTATGGGGTTCTATGGGGTCTCTATGGGGTTCTGTAGGGTTGTGGGGTTTCTATGGGGTCTCTATGGGGTCTCTATGGGGTTCTATGGGGTTTCTATGGGGTCTCTATGGGGTCTCTATGGGGTCTATGGGGTTTCTATGGGGTCTCTATGGGGTCTTTGGGGTCTCTATGGGGTATCTGTGGGGTCTCTGTGGGGTCGTTGGGGTTTCTATGGGGTATGGGGTGGCTTTGGGGTGGCTATGGGGTCTCTATGGGGTCTGTATGGTTTTGGGGTCTCTATGGGGTGTCTATGGCTATGGGGTCTCTATGGGGTCCCTATGGGGTCTTTATGGGGTCTCCCTGGGGTTATGGGGTCTCTATGGGGTCTCTATGGGGTCTCTATGGGGTCTCTATGGGGTTTCTATGGGGTCTCTATGGGGTCTCTATGGGGTCTCTATGGGGCGCTATGGGGTCTCTATGGGGTCTCTATGGGGTTCTATGGGGTTTCTATGGGGTATTTATGGGTTCCCTATGGGGTCTCTATGGGGTACTTATGGGGTCGCTATGGGGTCTCTATGGGGTACTTATGGGGTCGCTATGGGGTCTCTATGGGGTACTTATGGGGTCTCTATGGGGTCGCTATGGGGTCTATGGGGTCAATATGGGGTCTGTGGGGTCTATGGGGTCTCTATGGGGTCTATGGGGTTTCTATGGGGTTCTGTGGGGCGCTATGGGGTTCTATGGGGTTCCTATGGGGTCTCTATGGGGTTTCTATGGGGTTCTGTGGGGCGCTATGGGGTTCTATGGGGTTTCTATGGGGTTTCTGTGGGGTTCTATGGGGTTTCTATGGGGTTCTATGGGGTCTCTATGGGGCCGCTATGGGGTCTCTATGGGGCGCTATGGGGTTCCTATGGGGTCTCTATGGGGTTATGGGGTCTCTATGGGGTTATGGGGGGGAGTTATGGGGTCTCTATGGGGCTCTGTGGGTCTATGGGGTCTCTATGGGGTCTCTATGGGTCATTAGGGGGTCTATGGGGGGTCTCTATGGGGGGGGCTATGGGGTCTCTATGGGGTTCGATGGGGTTGTGGGGTTTCTATGGGGTCTCTGTGAGGTTCTGTGGGGTTCTATGGGGTTGTGGGGTTTCTATGGGGTTTCTATGGGATTTCTATGGGTTTCTATGGGGTCTCTATGGGGTTCTATGGGGTTTCTATGGGGTTGTGGGGTCTATGGGGTTTCTATGGGGTCTATGGGGTTTCTATGGGGTCTCTGTGGGGTTTCTATGGGTCTCTATGGGGTTTCTATGGGGTTTCTATGGGGTTTCTATGGGGCTCTATGGGGTCTGTGGGTCTCTATGGGGTCTCTATGGGGCTCTATGGGGTTCTATGGGGTTTCTATGGGGTTCTATGGGGTTCTATGAGGTTCTATGGGGTCTATGGGGTTCTATGGGGTTTCTATGGGGTTTCTATGGGGTCTATGGGGTCTGTGAGTCTCTATGGGGTTCTATGGGGTTCTATGGGGTCCATGGGGTCTATGGGGCTCTATGGGGTTTCTATGGGGTCTATGGGGTCTATATGGGGTCTGTGAGTCTCTATGGGGTTTTGGGGGTCTCTATGGGATCTATGGGGGTCTATGGGGTTTCTATGGGGCTCTATGGGGCTATGGGTTCTATGGGGTCTCTATGGGGTGGGGCTCTATGGGTCTATGGGGTCTATGGGGTTCTATGGGGTTCTGGGGGTCTATGGGGTTCTATGGGGTCCTATGAGGGTTTGTATGGGGTATGGGGGGGTCTATGGGGTTTCTATGGGGTCTCTATGGGGTTCTATGGGGTCTATGGGGTTTCTATGGGGTTTCTATGGGGTCTATGGGGTCTGTGAGTCTCTATGGGGTTCTATGGGGTTCTATGGGGTCCATGGGGTCTATGGGGCTCTATGGGATTTCTATGGGGTCTATGGGGTCTATATGGGTTCTATGGGGTCTTTGAGTCTCTATGGGGTTCTATGAGGTTCTATGAGGTTCTATGGGGTCTATGGGGTTTCTATGGGGTTTCTATGGGGTCTATGGGGTTTCTATGGGGCTCTATGGGGTTTCTATGGGGTCTCTATGGGGTTCTATGGGGTCTATGGGGTTCTATGGGGTTCTATGGGGTTCTATGGGGCTCTATGGGGTCTCTATGGGGTTCTATGGGGTTCTATGGGGTTCTATGGGGTCTCTATGGGGCGCTATGGGGTTCTATGGGGTTCTATGGGGCGCTATGGGGTTCTATGGGGTTCTATGGGGCGCTATGGGGTTTCTATGGGGTTTCTATGGGGTTCTATGGGGTTTCTATGGGGTTCTATGGGGCGCTATGGGGTTCTATGGGGTTTCTATGGGGTCTCTATGGGGTCTCTATGGAGTTTTTATGGGGTTCTATGGGGTTTCTCTATGGGGTTCTATGGGGTTCTATGGGGTTTTATGGGGTCTCTATGGGGTCTCTATGGGTCCCTATGGGTCTCTATGGGGTTCTATGGGTCTCTATGGGTCCTATATGGGGCTCTATGGGGTCCCTATGGGTCCCTATGGGTCCCTATGGGTCCCTATCGGGCTCTATGGGTCGCTATGGGGCTCTATGGGTCCCTATGGGTCTCTATGGGGTTCTATGGGTCTCTATGGGGTTTGGGGTCCCCTATGGGGTCTCTGTGGGTCTCTATGGGGCTCTATGGGGTCCCTATGGGTCCCTATGGGTCCCTATGGGGCTCTATGGGTCGCTATGGGGCTCTATGGGTCCCTATGGGTCTCTATGGGGTTCTATGGGTCTCTATGGGGTCCCTATGGGTCCCTATGGGTCCCTATGGGGCTCTATGGGGCGCTATGGGACTCTATGGGTCCATATGGGGCTCTATGGGGTGCTATGGGGCTCTATGGGTCCCTATGGGACTCTATGGGGTTCTATGGGTCTCTATGGGGTCCCTATGGGTCCCTATGGGGCTCTATGGGGCGCTATGGGGCTCTATGGGGCGCTATGGGGCTCTATGGGGTTCTATGGGTCGCTATGGGTCGCTATGGGTCGCGGCTGACCATGGCTCCGTGCGCGCGCTCCAGCAGCGCCCCCAGTTCTCCTTCCGACGCCGCGGGCTTCGAGCTCAGCGCCATCAACGTCACGCTAATTAGGGGGATTACGTCACTTCCGGCCACGCCCACATCCGGTCACGCCCACTTCCGGTCCCGCCCGCAGCCGGACCCCCCCCCCCCCCCGCCCTCGGGTAGCCCCGCTTTTAAAAGCCACGCCCCCTTCTCACGCCACCAATCAACAACCGCCTCCCATCTGGGGCTACGCCCCCAAAAGGAAGCCACGCCCCCTTCAAAAAAGCAGCCCCTCGTTTAGCCCCGCCCCTTTTCCACACCACCCTATCAGTAGCCGCATCCCCTCTGTAGCCCCGCCCCCAGAGAAGCCCCGCCTCATTTTCACCCCACCCAATCAATAACCGCACTCCAACCCAGCGAAGCTCCGCCCCTTTCTCAACCCAATCAGTAGCAGCGTCCCCTCAGTAGCCCCGCCCCCAGCGAAGCCACGCCCCATGCCCACACCACCCAATCAATATCAGCATCCCCTCTGCAGCCCCGCCCCCAGCGAAAGCCCCGCCCCTTTCTCACTCGACCCAATCATTGGCAGCGTCCCCTCTGTAGCCCCGCCCCCAGAGAAGCCCCGCCCCCTTTTCGCACCACCCAATCAATATGCGCGAACCCCCCATATCCCCCTACCCTGCAACCCCAGCCCCATATCCCCCCCATATCCCCCCACCCCACACATTCAGCCCCACATCTCCCCATATCCCCCCCCCCCCCACATCCCCCCACCCCCCTCACCCCCATTCCCCACCCCCCCCCCCCCCATATCCCCCCATCCATCCCCCCCCCCCCACACCCCAGCCCCACATCTCCCCCATATCCCCCCCCATATCCCCCCCCAACCCACACCCCCATTTTCCCCCCATATCCCCCCCCACATCCCCCATATCCCCCACATCCCCCATATCCCCCCCATATCCCACCCCATACACCCCCCCCCAGCCCCACATCTCCCCATATCCCCCCCCCCCCCCTATTCCCCCCATCCCCAGCCCCACATCCCCCCATATCCCCCCCCCCATATCCCCCCACCCCACACCCCCAGCCCCACATCTCTCCATATCCCCCCCCATATCCCCCCCTATATCCCTCCATCCCCAGCCCCACATCTCCCCATATCCCCCCCATATCCCCCCCTATATCCCTCCATCCCCAGCCCCACATCTCCCCATATCCCCCCCCATATCCCCCCCTATATCCCTCCATCCCCAGCCCCACATCTCCCCATATCCCCCCCCATATCCCCCCACCCCCAGCCCCACATCTCCCCATATCCATCCTATATCCCCCCCCACACCCCCAGCCCCACATCTCCCCATATCCATCCTATATCCCCCCCCACACCCCCAGCCCCACATCTCCCCATATCCCCCCTACATCCCCCTGCCCCACACCCCAGCCCCACATCCCCCCCCATATCCCCCCCATATCCCTCCACCCCACACCCCCAGCCCCATATCCCCCCCCATATCCCCCCCATATCCCCCCACCCGTCGCCCCCAGCCCCACATCTCCCCATATCCCCCCCCACATCTCCCCATATCCCCCCCATATTCCCCCCCCGCCCCACATCCCCCCACCCCACATCTCCCCATATCCCCCCACCCCACACCCCCAGCCCCACATCTCCCCATATCCCGCCCCCCATATCCCCCCCCCCGGCCCCATAGGACCCCCCCAACCCCCCCCAAATTACCCACCTGTCCCCCCCCCTCCACGCCAGCGTCCCCCCGCTGCTCTGCGCCCCACGGATTTCCACGGCGCCGCCGGCCCCGAACACGTGGACGCCGTGCAGGGCGCCGACCAATGGGAACGGCAGCTGGGGGCGGGGCTACGCGTCAGGGGGGGCGTGGCTACGCGGAAGGGGGCGGGGATAATGGGGAAGGGGCGGGGCTAAGCGGAAGAGGGCGGGGATGATGGGAAAGGGGCGGGGCTACGTGGAAGAGGGCGGGGATAATGGAGAAGGGGGGGCTAAGCGGAGGGGGCGGGGCTAAAAGGAAAGGGGGTGTGGCTAATACAGAACGGGCGGGGCTAAGCGGAAGAGGGCGGGGCTATTGGGGGAAGGGGCGGGGCTAATTGAGAAGGAGACTGGAAATGGAAGGGGCGGGGTTATGTGCAAAGAGGGCGGGGCTAATGAGAAGGGGCGGGGCGAATGGGGAAGGGGCTGGCAGGAAGTGGGCGGGGCTATGGTAGTGGGGGCGGGGCTAATTGGGAAGGGGGCGGGGCGATTGGGGAAGGAGACGGGAAATGGAAGGGACGGGGTTATATGCAAAGGGGGCGGGGCTAATGGGGAGGGGCGGGGCTAATGGGGGAAGGGGCGGGGCTAGTTGGAAGGGTCGGAGTGAATGGGGGGGGTGGGCTTAGTAGGAAGGGGTGGAGAGAATGGAGGGGGCGGGGCTAATGTTCGAAGGGGCGGGGCTAATGGGAAGGGGTGGGGTGAATGGGGAAGGGGAGGGACTAGCAGGAAGTGGGTGGGGCTATGGTAGAGGGGGCGGGGCTAATGCAGGAAGGGAGGGGCTAATGGTGAAGGGGCGGGGCTACAGTGGAAGGGGGCGGGGCTACCATAGAAACGGTGTGGGCTAATTGGGAAGCGGGCGGGGCTATTGAGGAAGTGGGCGGGGCTCACCGAAAGGGGTGGGGCTGTGACATCAGGGGGCGTGGCTAATGGGAAAGGGGCGGGGCTAATTGGGAGGTGGGCGGGGCTACTAAAGGCAGGCAGTTTTAATGAAGGAAAGGGAAGGGCTAATGAGGATGGGGGCGGGGCTAAATGGAAAGGGGCGGGGCCATGGAAGGTGGGGGCGGGGTTTATTGGGGGAGGGGCTTATTGGGGGAGGGGGCGGGGCTTACCTGCAAACGTTGCTGCCCCCCCCGGGAACGGC
>JARXNR010000149.1:0-49552 GCA_036346035.1 Crossoptilon crossoptilon | reverse complement strand
CCTGGCATTTTCCCAAACAGATCCTTTTTCTCCCCTCAAGCATCTCTTTTCTCAACAAACACCAGCTTTCTCACACATACATGACCTTCTCCCCCCCCCCCATCAGACATTTTCTCCCCCAGAAATACCACGACTCTTTGGAATATTTCCCATTTCCTCCTTTCCTATACAACATTACACTCCTCAAGAGGACAGTTTCTCCAGAAATGTGGCATTTTATCACACATACACCATTTTTTTTATTCCCAATAGAGCTCATTTTCTCCCAGAAATACCACTACTCCAAGAAACAGCTCCCATTTTCTACCAAAAATGCTGCTTTACACTCCCAAGATCACACTTACTCCCATCAAGATGGCATTTTGTCACTGAAATACCAGCTTCTGCCCCCCAAAATAGGACATTTTCTCCCAAAACAAGACATTTTCTCCCAGAAATACCACTTCTCTTAGAAATACCTCCATTTCCTCCCAAGAATACTACTTGACGCTCCTAAAGATCACACTCACTCCCATCAAGATGGCCTGTTCTCCCAGAGAGACCAGGTTTCTCCCAAATTCATGACATTTACTCCCACATAGACCAGGTTTCCCAAAGATGGCATACATTCCCCCAGAAATTCCTGCTTTTTCTTCAAAATACGGCCTTTTTTTTTTCCCAAAATACCAGCTTTTCTCTCACTCACACACCTGTCATTTTCCCAACCAAGGATGCTACTATCTCCCCCAAAACAGCACTTTGCTGAGAAATACCTGACAATATCTCTCCAAAAAACTACTAGACATTCCTCCAGAGGACATTTTCTCCCCTATTTACCCATTTTCTCCCCCCCCCCCCAAGAGACCACTTGGCACACCAAAAAGACCACCGTTGCTCTCCAATACAAGACATTCTTTCACACCCTTTCCCACTTTTCTCCCTCAACTATCTCATTTGCTCCCAGAAATACCACTTTTCCTTGGGAAATTTCACCTTCTCTTCCAAAACGAGGATATTTTTTCTGCCAGAAATACCCCTCCTCTTACAACTGCCTCACGCTTTCCCCCAAAAAGCCTCCATGACAAGACCAAATGGGACACTTGCAACCAAGAAGAGGACACTTTCTCCCAGAAAGACCACATTTTTCCCCAAGAGAGGAGATTTTCTTCCCCAATGGGATTCATTTTCTGAAAGAAAGACCTGTTTTCTTCCCTCAGGAGGACATTTTCTTCCCCAAAGACGACATTTGCTCCCAGAAATACCGCTACTCTTAGAAATACCTCCATTTCCTCCCCCAAATCCCAACTACATGACCTTTCTGATGACCTCCCCATTTCCCCTTTTCCCCCATGATGACACTCCATACTCCCAGACTTGGGGGGGCATTTTTCCCCCAAAATGAATCCCCTCCCAAAATACCACTTTGATCCCCAAGAGATGGCCTTTTTCCCTCTCAAGCATCTCTTTCTCCCACAAAAATACCTGGCATTTTCCCTCCCCCAGAAACACCAGCTTTTCTCACACATACATGACCTTTTCCCCCCCCACATCAGACATTTTCTCCCCAGAAATACCACTCTCTTCGGAATATTTTCCCATTTCCTCCCCAAAATATACAACATTACACTCCTCAAGAGGACAGTTTCTCTCCCAGAGAAATGTGGGCATTTTTCATCACACATACACCATTTTTATCCCCAAGAGAGCTCATTTTCTCCCAGAAATACCACTACTACAAGAAACAGCTCCCATTTTCTACCAAAAATTCTGCTTTACCCTCCTCAATATTACACTTACTCCCATCAAGATGGCATTTTGTCACTGAAATACCAGCGTCTGCCCCCCAAAATCGGACATTTTCTCCCAAAACAAGACATTTTCTCCCAGAAATACCACTTCTCTTAGAAATACCTCCCACTTCATCCCAAGAATACTACTTGACGCTCCTCAAGATCACACTCACTACCATCAAAATGGCCTTTTCTCCCACATAGACCAGGTTTCACCCAAATACACGACATTTTCTCCCACCAAGACCAGGTTTATACCAAATATGGCATACATTCCCCCAGAAGTTCCTGCTTATTCTTAAAAACACAGCCGTTTTTCCCAAAATACCAGCTTTCTAACAAACACCAGTCATTTTACAACCAAGGATGCTACTCTCCCCCCAAAACAGCACTTTGCTGAGAAATACCTGTCATTTGCTCTCCAAAATACTTCTTGACACTCCTCCAGAGGACATTTTCTCCCGTACTTACCATGTTTTCTCCCCAAGAGACCACTTGGCACACCAAAAAGACCACCGTTGCTCTCCAATACAAGACATTCTTTCCCACCCTTTCCCACTTTTCTCCCTCAACTATCTCATTTGCTCCCAGAAATACCACTTTTCCCTTGGAAATTTCACCTTCTCTTCCAAAAAGAGGATATTTTTTCTCCCAGAATTACCCCTTCTCTTACAACTGCCACACGCTTTCTCCCCCCAAAAGCCTCCATGACCAGACCAACGGGGCCCCTTGCAACCCAGAAGAGGACACTTTCTCCCCGAAAGACCACTTGTTCCCCCCCAAGAGAGGAGAGGACATTTTCTCTCCCATTGGATGACATTTTCGGGAAGAAAGACCTGTTTTCTTCCTTCAGGAGGACATTTTCTTCCCCAAAGACGACATTTGCTCCCAGAAATACCGCTACTCTTAGAAATACCTCCATTTCCTCCCAAATCGACTCCATGACACGCCTCCTGATGACACTTACTCCCAGATTTGGGGCATTTTCTCCCAGAAAAACCACTTTGACTCCCAAAGAGATGGCCTTTTTCCAAGCATTTTTTCCCCTCTCAAGCATCTCTTTTTCTCACAAATACCCCAGAGGCATTTTCCTTTTCTCCCCCCAGAAACACCAGCTTTCTCACACATACATGACCTTCTTTTCCCCCCCACATCAGACATTTTCTCCCAGAAAATACCACGACTCTTTTGGAATATATTTCCCCATTTCCTCCCCCTAATATACAACATTACACTCCTCAAGAGGACAGTTTCTCTCCCAGAAATGTGGCATTTTATCACACATACACCATTTTTATCCCCAAGAGAGCTCATTTTCTCCCAGAAAATACCACTACTCCAAGAAACAGCTAGCTCCCATTTTCTCAAAAAAATGCTGCTTTACCCTCCTCAAGATCACACTTACTCCCATCAAGATGGCATTTTGTCACTGAAATACCAGCTTCTTCTGCCCCCCCCAAATAGGACATTTTCTCCCCCAAAACAAGACATTTTCTCCCCAGAAATACCACTTCTCTTAGAAATACCTCCCATTTCCCCCAAGAATACTACTTGACGCTCCTCAAGATGACACTCACTCCCATCAAGATGGCCTTTTCTCCCAGATAGACCAGGTTTCTCCCAATTACACGACATTTTCTCCCACATAGACCAGGTTTCTCCCCCAAGATGGCATACATTCCCCCCCAGAAATTCCTGCTTATTTCTTCAAAAAACGGCTTTTTTTTTTTTCCCAAAATACCAGCTTTCTCACAAACACCTGTCATTTTCCAACCAAGGATGCTACTATCTCCCCAAAACAGCACTTTGCTGAGAAATACCTGACATTTTCTCTCCAAAATACTACTTGACACTCCTCCAGAGGACATTTTCTCCCCCCCTGCTTACCATGTTTTCTCCCCAAGAGACCACTTGGCACACCAAAAAGACCACCGTTGCTCTCCAAGACAAGACATTCTTTCACACTCTTTCCCACTTTTCTCCCTCAATTATCTCTTTTGCTCCCAGAAATACCACTTTTTCCTTGGAAATTTCACCTTCTCTTCTAAAAAGAGGATATTTTTTCTCCCAGAATTACCCCTTCTCTTACAACTGCCACACGCTTTCACCCAAAAAGCCTCCATGACAAAACCAAATGGGACACTTGCAACCAAGAAGAGGACACTTTCTTCCAGAAAGACCAATTTTCTCCCCAACAGAGGACATTTTCTCCCAATTGGATGACATTTTCTGTAAGAAAGAAACCCTGTTTTCCCTTCCCTCAGGAGGACATTTTTTCCCCAAAGACGACATTTGCTCCCAGAAATACCGGTACTCTTAGAAATACCTCATTTCCTCCCAAATCGACTCCCATGACACATGCCTCCTCATGATGACACTTACTCCCCAGATTTGGGGCATTTTCTCCCCCAAATACCACTTTGATCTCCCAAAGAGATGACCTTTTCCCAAAGAGAATCCCCCTCTCAAGCATCTGTTTTCTCACAAATACCTGGCATTTTCTCCCAGAAACACCAGCTTTCTCACACATACATGAACTTCTCCCCCCCACATCAGACATTTTCACCCAGAAATACCACGACTCTTATGAATACATCCCATTTCCTCCCGAATATACAACATTACACTCCTCAAGAGGACAGTTTCTCCCAGAAATATGGCATTTTATCACACATACAACATTTTTATCCGCAAGAGAGCTCATTTTCTCCCAGAAATACCACTACTCCAAGAAATAGCTCCCATTTTCTACCAAAAATGCTGCTTTACCCTCCTCACGTTCACACTTACTCCCATCAGGATGGCATTTTGTCACAGGAATACCAGCTTCTGCCCCCCAAATAGGACATTTTCTCTCCAAAACAAGACATTTTCTCCCAGAAATACCACTTCTCTTAGAAATGCCTCCCATTTCATCCCAAGAATACTACTTGACGCTCCTCAAGATCACACTTACTCCCATCAAGATGGCCTTTTCTCCCAGATAGACCAGGTTTCTCCCAAATACACGACATTATCTCCCACAAAGATCCGGTTTCTCCCAAAGATGGCATACATTCCCCCAGAAATTGCTGCTTATTCTTCAAAATACGGCTGTTTTTCACAAAATACCAGCTCTCTCACAAACACCTGTCATTTTCCAACCAAGGATGCTACTATCTCCCCAAAACAGCACTTTGCTGAGAAATACCTGACATTTGCTCTCCAAAATACTACTTGACACTCCTCCAGAGGACATTTTCTCCACTATTTACCATGTTTTCTCCCCAAGAGACCACTTGGCACACCAAAAAGACCACCGTTGCTCTCCAATACAAGACATTCTTTCCCACCCTTTCCCACTTTTCTCCCTCAACTATCTCATTTGCTCCCAGAAATACCACTTTTCCTTGGGAAATTTCACCTTCTCTTCCAAAACGAGGATATTTTTTCTCCCAGAAATACCCCTTCTCTTACAACTGCCACACGCTTTCTCCCAAAAAGCCTCCATGACAAGACCAAATGGGACACTTGCAACCAAGAAGAGGACACTTTCTCCCAGAAAGACCACTTTTCTCCCCAAGAGAGGACATTTTCTCCCAATTGGATGGCCTTTTCCTTCTCAAGCATCTCTTTTCTCACAAATACCTGGCATTTTCTCCCAGAAACTCCAGCTTTCTCACACATACATCACCTTCTCCCCCCCCCACATCAGACATTTGATCCCAGAAATACCACGACTCTTTGGAATATTTCCCATTTCCTCCCTAATATACAACATTACACTCCTCAAGAGGACAGTTTCTCCCAGAAACGTTTCCGGGGGGGGGCTGTCTCTTACTGCCTGGCAGTGGGTGCTGGAGGGTGCTTTCCTAGCCGTTCCAAGCTTTTTTCAGGTTTGACTCGGTCTCGGGAACTCTCTCTCATATCTTATTTGATATTATTAGACTCAATTTCATTTAGATTTCGTTTATATTGTATTATTTTGCATTCCGATATCATAGTTAGTAAAATAAGTTTCCCTCCATAGATTGTTAGGACCGCTGTTTTTTTTCCCTTTTTTCCCCTTCCTTCCATTTTGTGGGGCCAGGCGGGGGGTGGGGAGGGCAGAGGGCCTACTGCCCCCCCCTGTCACGGGCATAAACTGATCTGGTTAATTCCGTGACAGATTTTGGTGGAGAATGTGGGCAAACGGTTTCCAAGTATAACTGAACACCCCTCCAGGTGAAGCGCTCTTTCAGCTGTGGCCTACATTCTTTGGCCAAAGGAATGGAGAAAAAGGCATTAGCATTGTCAATGGTGGCACTACCATTTGGCTGCTTTTGACTATCCAGTTTTTATACTGGAGTTTCTAACATGTCCGGCACAGCAGCAACTCAGTGGGGGTTGTGACTTCATTCAGCCACGTAGTCCACCGTCAGCCTCCATTCTCCACTGCTTTACTCACTGGCCATATGGGGCTGTTAAAAGGCGAGTGAGTTTTTTGCTGATCACTCCTGACTCTCTAGTTGACGAATCACTTATGAATGGGAAGCAAAGGAATCCCTGTTGGACATGCGGTACTGCCGTCCTGCGCACCGTTTTTGTAGCAATTGGTACCTGTTGTCTCTTTTACTTGTAGCAACCCCCCAACAGACGGATCTTCTGACAGCCAGGCAAAACAGACGCTGCTTCCTCTTTGTTTGTTCTACAGCAGCTATTCCAAAGGCCCATCGATACCCTTAGGATCCTTGAAATGCCCCCTTCTGAGGTAATCAATACCAAGTATACATGGAGCCCCTGGACCAGTAACAATAGGCGCTGCTTTTTGCCAGTTCCTACCAGTCTATCCTTGAGAAAAGGCCATTTTGATGGGAGTGAGTGTGATCCTGAGGAGCGTCAAGTACTATTCTTGGGATGAAGTGGGGGGGTTATTTCTAAGAGAAGTGGAATTTCTGGGAGAAAATGTCTTGTTTTGGAGAGAAAATGTCCTATTTTGGGGGGCAGAAGCTGGTATTTCTGTGACAATATGCCATCCTGATGGGAGTAATTGTGTTACGGGCATAAACTGATCTGGTTAATTCCGTGCTGAACTGGATGTCGAGGTGCCAGAAGGAGCTGTGTTTCAGTACCCACCACTTCAGAAGCAGCCCGAACCCCCCTCATACACGGCTAAGATCTCCTTTTCGGTTGGAGTGTAGCCTTCTTCTGACCCCCTGTAGGCCCGACTCCAGAATCCCAGGGGTCGGCCTCGGGTCTCTCCTGATGCTCTTATAGAGTTTATTGGACTGTGTGGATCCGATGGCCTGGCACATCAGAACCACTGAAATATAAGGCACTGGTGGATACCGGTGCACAGTGCACTCTGATGCCCTCAAGTTATGAAGGGACAAAATCAATCCATATTTCTGGAGTGACTGGGGGCTCTCAAGAATTGACTGTGTTGGAGGCCGAGATAAGCCTCACTGGTAGGAACTGGCAAAAGCACCCTATTGTTACTGGTCCAGGGGCTCCATGTATACTTGGTATTGATTACCTCAGAAGGGGGCATTTCAAGGATCCTAAGGGGTATCGATGGGCCTTTGGAATAGCTGCTGTAGACACAAACAACATTAAGCAGCTGTCTGTTTTGCCTGGCCTGTCAGAAGATCCGTCTGTTGTGGGGTTGCTACAAGTAAAAGAGCAACAGGTACCAATTGCTACAAAAACGGTGCGCAGACGGCAGTACCGCACCAACAGGGATTCCTTGCTCCCCATTCATAAGTTGATTCGTCAACTAGAGAGTCAGGGAGTGATCAGCAAAACTCACTCGCCTTTTAACAGCCCCATATGGCCAGTGCGTAAAGCCAGTGGAGAATGGAGGCTGACGGTGGACTACCGTGGCCTGAATGAAGTCACACCCCACTGAGTGCTGCTGTGCCGGACATGTTAGAACTCCAGTATGAACTGGAGTCAAAAGCAGCCAAATGGTATGCCACCATTGACATTGCTAATGCCTTTTTCTCCATTCCTTTGGCCAAAGAATGTAGGCCACAGTTCGCTTTCACCTGGAGGGGTGTTCAGTATACTTGGAACCGTTTGCCCACATTCTCCACCAAAATCTGTCACGGAATTAACCAGATCAGTTTATGCCCGTGACAGGGGGGCAGTAGGCCCCTGCCCTCCCCACCCCCCGCCTGGCCCCACAAAATGGGAAGGAAGGGGAAAAAGGGAAAAAAAACAGCGGCAACAATCTATGGAGGTAAACTTATTTTACTAACTATGATATCGGAATGCAAAATAATACAATATAATACAATCTAACTGAAATTGAGTCTAATAAATCAAATAAGATATGAGAGAGAGTTCCCGAGACCGAGTCAAACCTGAAAAAAGCTTGGAACGGCTAGGAAAGCACCCTCCAGCACCCACTGCCAGGCAGTAAGAGACCGCCCCCCCCGGAAGGGTCAGATCCCATGACTTCCGTAATGTATAGGGATAGGTACGTAGAATTAGAGCATTAACACTCTACTTCCAGTACATGATGTTTTGATGTGGAATATTGAAAATCAAAAAAAACAAAACCATGACAAAGTGTGATCTTGGGGAGTGTAAAGCAGCATTTTAGGAAGAAAATGGCAGCTATTTCTCTGAGTAGTGGTATTTCTGGGAGAAAATGAGCTCTCTTGGGGATAAAAATGGTGTATGTGTGATAAAATGCCACATTTCTGGGAGAAACTGTCCTCGTGAGGAGTGTAATGTTGTATATTCGGGAGGAAATGGGAAATATTCCAAAGAGTCGTGGTATTTCTGGGAGAAAATGTCTGATGTGGGGGGGACAAGGTCATGTATGTGTGAGAAAGCAGGTGTTTCTGGGAGAAAATGCCAGGTATTTGTGAGAAAAGAGATGCTTGAGAGGGAAAAGGCTATCTCTTTGGGATCAAAGTGGTATTTCTGGGAGAAAATGCCCCAAATCTGGGAGTAAGTGTTATCAGGAGGCGTGTCATGGAGTCGATGTGCCAGGAAATGGGGGTATTTCTAAGAGTAGCGGTATTTCTGGGAGCAAACGTTGTCTTTGGGGAAGAAAATGTCCTCCTGAGGGAAGAAAACAGGCCTTTCTTCCCAAAAATGACATCCAATTGGCAGAAAATGTCCTCTCTTGAGGAGAAAAGTGGTCTTTCTGGGAGAAAGTGTCCTCTTCTTGGTTGCAAGTGTCCCATTTGGTCTTGTCATGGAGGCTTTTTGGGAGAAAGCGTGAGGCAGTTGTATGAGAAGGGGTACTTCTCCGAGGAAACATCCTCTTTTTGGAAGAGAAGGTGAAATTTCCCAAGGAAAAGTGGTATTTCTGGGAGCAAATGAGATAGTTGAGGGAGAAAAGTGGGAAAGGGTGGGAAAGAATGTCTTGTATTGGAGAGCAACGGTGGTCTTTTTGGTGTGCCAAGTGGTCTCTTGGGGAGAAAACATGGTAAGTAGGGGAGAAAATGTCCTCTGGAGGAGTGTCAAGTAGTATTTTGGAGAGCAAATGTCAGGTATTTCTCAGCAAAGTGCTGTTTCGGGGAGGTAGTAGCATCCTTGGTTGGAAAATGACAGGTGTTTGTGAGAAAGCTGGTATTTTGGGGAAAAGGCCGGGTTTTTAAGAATAAGTTGGTATTTCTGGGTAACATATCTCATCTTTGGGAGGAAACGGGTGTTGGTGGGAGAAAATGTTGTGTATTAGGGAGAAACCTGGTCTATCCTTGAGAAAAGGCCATTTTGATGGGAGTGAGTGTGATCCTGAGGAGCGTCAAGTACTATTCTTGGGATGAAGTGGGGGGGTTATTTCTAAGAGAAGTGGAATTTCTGGGAGAAAATGTCTTGTTTTGGAGAGAAAATGTCCTATTTTGGGGGGCAGAAGCTGGTATTTCTGTGACAATATGCCATCCTGATGGGAGTAATTGTGTTACGGGCATAAACTGATCTGGTTAATTCCGTGCTGAACTGGATGTCGAGGTGCCAGAAGGAGCTGTGTTTCAGTACCCACCACTTCAGAAGCAGCCCGAACCCCCTCATACACGGCTAAGATCTCCTTTTCGGTTGGAGTGTAGCCTTCTTCTGACCCCCTGTAGGCCCGACTCCAGAATCCCAGGGGTCGGCCTCGGGTCTCTCCTGATGCTCTTATAGAGTTTATTGGACTGTGTGGATCCGATGGCCTGGCACATCAGAACCACTGAAATATAAGGCACTGGTGGATACCGGTGCACAGTGCACTCTGATGCCCTCAAGTTATGAAGGGACAAAATCAATCCATATTTCTGGAGTGACTGGGGGCTCTCAAGAATTGACTGTGTTGGAGGCCGAGATAAGCCTCACTGGTAGGAACTGGCAAAAGCACCCTATTGTTACTGGTCCAGGGGCTCCATGTATACTTGGTATTGATTACCTCAGAAGGGGGCATTTCAAGGATCCTAAGGGGTATCGATGGGCCTTTGGAATAGCTGCTGCTGTAGACACAAACAACATTAAGCAGCTGTCTGTTTTGCCTGGCCTGTCAGAAGATCCGTCTGTTGTGGGGTTGCTACAAGTAAAAGAGCAACAGGTACCAATTGCTACAAAAACGGTGCGCAGACGGCAGTACCGCACCAACAGGGATTCCTTGCTCCCCATTCATAAGTTGATTCGTCAACTAGAGAGTCAGGGAGTGATCAGCAAAACTCACTCGCCTTTTAACAGCCCCATATGGCCAGTGCGTAAAGCCAGTGGAGAATGGAGGCTGACGGTGGACTACCGTGGCCTGAATGAAGTCACACCCCACTGAGTGCTGCTGTGCCGGACATGTTAGAACTCCAGTATGAACTGGAGTCAAAAGCAGCCAAATGGTATGCCACCATTGACATTGCTAATGCCTTTTTCTCCATTCCTTTGGCCAAAGAATGTAGGCCACAGTTTGCTTTCACCTGGAGGGGTGTTCAGTATACTTGGAACCGTTTGCCCACATTCTCCACCAAAATCTGTCACGGAATTAACCAGATCAGTTTATGCCCGTGACAGGGGGGCAGTAGGCCCCTGCCCTCCCCACCCCCCGCCTGGCCCCACAAAATGGGAAGGAAGGGGAAAAAGGGAAAAAAAACAGCGGCAACAATCTATGGAGGTAAACTTATTTTACTAACTATGATATCGGAATGCAAAATAATACAATATAATACAATCTAACTGAAATTGAGTCTAATAAATCAAATAAGATATGAGAGAGAGTTCCCGAGACCGAGTCAAACCTGAAAAAAGCTTGGAACGGCTAGGAAAGCACCCTCCAGCACCCACTGCCAGGCAGTAAGAGACCGCCCCCCCCGGAAGGGTCAGATCCCATGACTTCCGTAATGTATAGGGATAGGTACGTAGAATTAGAGCATTAACACTCTACTTCCAGTACATGATGTTTTGATGTGGAATATTGAAAATCAAAAAAAACAAAACCATGACAAAGTGTGATCTTGGGGAGTGTAAAGCAGCATTTTAGGAAGAAAATGGCAGCTATTTCTCTGAGTAGTGGTATTTCTGGGAGAAAATGAGCTCTCTTGGGGATAAAAATGGTGTATGTGTGATAAAATGCCAGCCACATTTCTGGGAGAAACTGTCCTCGTGAGGAGTGTAATGTTGTATATTCGGGAGGAAATGGGAAATATTCCAAAGAGTCGTGGTATTTCTGGGAGAAAATGTCTGATGTGGGTGGGACAAGGTCATGTATGTGTGAGAAAGCAGGTGTTTCTGGGAGAAAATGCCAGGTATTTGTGAGAAAAGAGATGCTTGAGAGGGAAAAGGCCATCTCTTTGGGATCAAAGTGGTATTTCTGGGAGAAAATGCCCCAAATCTGGGAGTAAGTGTCATCATGAGGCGTGTCATGGAGTCGATTTGGGAGGAAATGGGGGTATTTCAAAGAGTAGCGGTATTTCTGGGAGCAAACGTTGTCTTTGGGGAAGAAAATGTCCTCCTGAGGGAAGAAAACAGGCCTTTCTTCCCAAAAATGACATCCAATTGGCAGAAAATCTCCTCTCTTGAGTAGAAAAGTGGTCTTTCTGGGAGAAAGTGTCCTCTTCTTGGTTGCAAGTGTCCCATTTGGTCTTGTCATGGAGGCTTTTTGGGAGAAAGCGTGAGGCAGTTGTATGAGAAGGGGTACTTCTCCGAGGAAACATCCTCTTTTTGGAAGAGAAGGTGAAATTTCCCAAGGAAAAGTGGTATTTCTGGGAGCAAATGAGATAGTTGAGGGAGAAAAGTGGGAAAGGGTGGGAAAGAATGTCTTGTATTGGAGAGCAACGGTGGTCTTTTTGGTGTGCCAAGTGGTCTCTTGGGGAGAAAACATGGTAAGTAGGGGAGAAAATGTCCTCTGGAGGAGTGTCAAGTAGTATTTTGGAGAGCAAATGTCAGGTATTTCTCAGCAAAGTGCTGTTTCGGGGAGGTAGTAGCATCCTTGGTTGGAAAATGACAGGTGTTTGTGAGAAAGCTGGTATTTTGGGAAAAGGCCGGGTTTTTAAGAATAAGTTGGTATTTCTGGGTAACATATCTCATCTTTGGGAGGAAACGGGTGTTGGTGGGAGAAAATGTTGTGTATTAGGGAGAAACCTGGTCTATCCTTGAGAAAAGGCCATTTTGATGGGAGTGAGTGTGATCCTGAGGAGCGTCAAGTACTATTCTTGGGATGAAGTGGGGGGGTTATTTCTAAGAGAAGTGGAATTTCTGGGAGAAAATGTCTTGTTTTGGAGAGAAAATGTCCTATTTTGGGGGGCAGAAGCTGGTATTTCTGTGACAATATGCCATCCTGATGGGAGTAATTGTGTTACGGGCATAAACTGATCTGGTTAATTCCGTGCTGAACTGGATGTCGAGGTGCCAGAAGGAGCTGTGTTTCAGTACCCACCACTTCAGAAGCAGCCCGAACCCCCCTCATACACGGCTAAGATCTCCTTTTCGGTTGGAGTGTAGCCTTCTTCTGACCCCCTGTAGGCCCGACTCCAGAATCCCAGGGGTCGGCCTCGGGTCTCTCCTGATGCTCTTATAGAGTTTATTGGACTGTGTGGATCCGATGGCCTGGCACATCAGAACCACTGAAATATAAGGCACTGGTGGATACCGGTGCACAGTGCACTCTGATGCCCTCAAGTTATGAAGGGACAAAATCAATCCATATTTCTGGAGTGACTGGGGGCTCTCAAGAATTGACTGTGTTGGAGGCCGAGATAAGCCTCACTGGTAGGAACTGGCAAAAGCACCCTATTGTTACTGGTCCAGGGGCTCCATGTATACTTGGTATTGATTACCTCAGAAGGGGGCATTTCAAGGATCCTAAGGGGTATCGATGGGCCTTTGGAATAGCTGCTGTAGACACAAACAACATTAAGCAGCTGTCTGTTTTGCCTGGCCTGTCAGAAGATCCGTCTGTTGTGGGGTTGCTACAAGTAAAAGAGCAACAGGTACCAATTGCTACAAAAACGGTGCGCAGACGGCAGTACCGCACCGCACCACAACAGGGATTCCTTGCTCCCCATTCATAAGTTGATTCGTCAACTAGAGAGTCAGGGAGTGATCAGCAAAACTCACTCGCCTTTTAACAGCCCCATATGGCCAGTGCGTAAAGCCAGTGGAGAATGGAGGCTGACGGTGGACTACCGTGGCCTGAATGAAGTCACACCCCACTGAGTGCTGCTGTGCCGGACATGTTAGAACTCCAGTATGAACTGGAGTCAAAAGCAGCCAAATGGTATGCCACCATTGACATTGCTAATGCCTTTTTCTCCATTCCTTTGGCCAAAGAATGTAGGCCACAGTTCGCTTTCACCTGGAGGGGTGTTCAGTATACTTGGAACCGTTTGCCCACATTCTCCACCAAAATCTGTCACGGAATTAACCAGATCAGTTTATGCCCGTGACAGGGGGGCAGTAGGCCCCAGCCCACCCCCCCCCCCCCCCGGGCCCCCCAAAAGGGGAGGGAGGGGGAAAAGGGGAAAAAAAACAGCGGCAACAATCTATGGAGGTAAACTTATTTTACTAACTATGATATCGGAATGCAAAATAATACAATATAATACAATCTAACTGAAATTGAGTCTAATAAATCAAATAAGATATGAGAGAGAGTTCCCGAGACCGAGTCAAACCTGAAAAAAGCTTGGAACGGCTAGGAAAGCACCCTCCAGCACCCACTGCCAGGCAGTAAGAGACCGCCCCCCCCGGAAGGGTCAGATCCCATGACTTCCGTAATGTATAGGGATAGGTACGTAGAATTAGAGCATTAACACTCTACTTCCAGTACATGATGTTTTGATGTGGAATATTGAAAATCAAAAAAAACAAAACCATGACAAAGTGTGATCTTGGGGAGTGTAAAGCAGCATTTTAGGAAGAAAATGGCAGCTATTTCTCTGAGTAGTGGTATTTCTGGGAGAAAATGAGCTCTCTTGGGGATAAAAATGGTGTATGTGTGATGAAATGCCACATTTCTGGGAGAAACTGTCCTCTTGAGGAGTGTAATGTTGTATATTAGGGAGGAAATGGGAAATATTCCGAAGAGTCGTGGTATTTCTGGGAGAAAATGTCTGATGTGGGGGGGACAAGGTCATGTATGTGTGAGAAAGCAGGTGTTTCTGGGGGAAAATGCCAGGTATTTGTGAGAAAACAGATGCTTGAGAGGGAAAAGGCTATCTCTTTGGGATCAAAGTGGTATTTCTGGGAGAAAATGCCCCAAATCTGGGAGTAAGTGTTATCAGGAGGCGTGTCATGGAGTCGATGTGCCAGGAAATGGAGGTATATCTAAGAGTAGCGGTATTTCTGGGAGCAAACGTTGTCTTTGGGGAAGAAAATGTCCTCCTGAGGGAAGAAAACAGGCCTTTCTTCCCAAAAATGACATCCAATTGGCAGAAAATCTCCTCTCTTGAGTAGAAAAGTGGTCTTTCTGGGAGAAAGTGTCCTCTTCTTGGTTGCAAGTGTCCCATTTGGTCTTGTCATGGAGGCTTTTTGGGAGAAAGCGTGAGGCAGTTGTATGAGAAGGGGTACTTCTCCGAGGAAACATCCTCTTTTTGGAAGAGAAGGTGAAATTTCCCAAGGAAAAGTGGTATTTCTGGGAGCAAATGAGATAGTTGAGGGAGAAAAGTGGGAAAGGGTGGGAAAGAATGTCTTGTATTGGAGAGCAACGGTGGTCTTTTTGGTGTGCCAAGTGGTCTCTTGGGGAGAAAACATGGTAAGTAGGGGAGAAAATGTCCTCTGGAGGAGTGTCAAGTAGTATTTTGGAGAGCAAATGTCAGGTATTTCTCAGCAAAGTGCTGTTTCGGGGAGGTAGTAGCATCCTTGGTTGGAAAATGACAGGTGTTTGTGAGAAAGCTGGTATTTTGGGGAAAAGGCCGGGTTTTTAAGAATAAGTTGGTATTTCTGGGTAACATATCTCATCTTTGGGAGGAAACGGGTGTTGGTGGGAGAAAATGTTGTGTATTAGGGAGAAACCTGGTCTATCCTTGAGAAAAGGCCATTTTGATGGGAGTGAGTGTGATCCTGAGGAGCGTCAAGTACTATTCTTGGGATGAAGTGGGAGGTATTTCTAAGAGAAGTGGAATTTCTGGGAGAAAATGTCTTGTTTTGGAGAGAAAATGTCCTATTTTGGGGGGCAGAAGCTGGTATTTCTGTGACAATATGCCATCCTGATGGGAGTAATTGTGTTACGGGCATAAACTGATCTGGTTAATTCCGTGCTGAACTGGATGTCGAGGTGCCAGAAGGAGCTGTGTTTCAGTACCCACCACTTCAGAAGCAGCCCGAACCCCCCTCATACACGGCTAAGATCTCCTTTTCGGTTGGAGTGTAGCCTTCTTCTGACCCCCTGTAGGCCCGACTCCAGAATCCCAGGGGTCGGCCTCGGGTCTCTCCTGATGCTCTTATAGAGTTTATTGGACTGTGTGGATCCGATGGCCTGGCACATCAGAACCACTGAAATATAAGGCACTGGTGGATACCGGTGCACAGTGCACTCTGATGCCCTCAAGTTATGAAGGGACAAAATCAATCCATATTTCTGGAGTGACTGGGGGCTCTCAAGAATTGACTGTGTTGGAGGCCGAGATAAGCCTCACTGGTAGGAACTGGCAAAAGCACCCTATTGTTACTGGTCCAGGGGCTCCATGTATACTTGGTATTGATTACCTCAGAAGGGGGCATTTCAAGGATCCTAAGGGGTATCGATGGGCCTTTGGAATAGCTGCTGTAGACACAAACAACATTAAGCAGCTGTCTGTTTTGCCTGGCCTGTCAGAAGATCCGTCTGTTGTGGGGTTGCTACAAGTAAAAGAGCAACAGGTACCAATTGCTACAAAAACGGTGCGCAGACGGCAGTACCGCACCAACAGGGATTCCTTGCTCCCCATTCATAAGTTGATTCGTCAACTAGAGAGTCAGGGAGTGATCAGCAAAACTCACTCGCCTTTTAACAGCCCCATATGGCCAGTGCGTAAAGCCAGTGGAGAATGGAGGCTGACGGTGGACTACCGTGGCCTGAATGAAGTCACACCCCACTGAGTGCTGCTGTGCCGGACATGTTAGAACTCCAGTATGAACTGGAGTCAAAAGCAGCCAAATGGTATGCCACCATTGACATTGCTAATGCCTTTTTCTCCATTCCTTTGGCCAAAGAATGTAGGCCACAGTTTGCTTTCACCTGGAGGGGTGTTCAGTATACTTGGAACCGTTTGCCCACATTCTCCACCAAAATCTGTCACGGAATTAACCAGATCAGTTTATGCCCGTGACAGGGGGGCAGTAGGCCCCTGCCCTCCCCACCCCCCGCCTGGCCCCACAAAATGGGAAGGAAGGGGAAAAAAGGAAAAAAAACAGCGGCAACAATCTATGGAGGTAAACTTATTTTACTAACTATGATATCGGAATGCAAAATAATACAATATAATACAATCTAACTGAAATTGAGTCTAATAAATCAAATAAGATATGAGAGAGAGTTCCCGAGACCGAGTCAAACCTGAAAAAAGCTTGGAACGGCTAGGAAAGCACCCTCCAGCACCCACTGCCAGGCAGTAAGAGACCGCCCCCCCCGGAAGGGTCAGATCCCATGACTTCCGTAATGTATAGGGATAGGTACGTAGAATTAGAGCATTAACACTCTACTTCCAGTACATGATGTTTTGATGTGGAATATTGAAAATCAAAAAAACAAAACCATGACAAAGTGTGATCTTGGGGAGTGTAAAGCAGCATTTTAGGAAGAAAATGGCAGCTATTTCTCTGAGTAGTGGTATTTCTGGGAGAAAATGAGCTCTCTTGGGGATAAAAATGGTGTATGTGTGATAAAATGCCACATTTCTGGGAGAAACTGTCCTCTTGAGGAGTGTAATGTTGTATATAAGGGAGGAAATGGGAAATATTCCAAAGAGTCGTGGTATTTCTGGGAGAAAATGTCTGATGTGGGGGGATGAAGGTCATGTATGTGTGAGAAAGCGGGTGTTTCTGGGAGAAAATGCCAGGCATTTGTGAGAAAAGAGATGCTTGAGAGGGAAAAGGCCATCTGTTTGGGATCAAAGTGGTATTTCTGGGAGAAAATGCCCCAAATCTGGGAGTAAGTGTTATCAGGAGGCGTGTCATGGAGTCGATGTGCCAGGAAATGGAGGTATTTCTAAGAGTAGCGGTATTTCTGGGAGCAAACGTTGTCTTTGGGGAAGAAAATGTCCTCCTGAGGGAAGAAAACAGGCCTTTCTTCCCAAAAATGACATCCAATTGGCAGAAAATGTCCTCTCTTGAGGAGAAAAGTGGTCTTTCTGGGAGAAAGTGTCCTCTTCTTGGTTGCAAGTGTCCCATTTGGTCTTGTCATGGAGGCTTTTTGGGAGAAAGCGTGAGGCAGTTGTATGAGAAGGGGTACTTCTCCGAGGAAACATCCTCTTTTTGGAAGAGAAGGTGAAATTTCCACAGGAAAAGTGGTATTTCTGGGAGCAAATGAGATAGTTGAGGGAGAAAAGTGGGAAAGGGTGGGAAAGAATGTCTTGTATTGGAGAGCAACGGTGGTCTTTTTGGTGTGCCAAGTGGTCTCTTGGGGAGAAAACATGGTAAGTAGGGGAGAAAATGTCCTCTGGAGGAGTGTCAAGTAGTATTTTGGAGAGCAAATGTCAGGTATTTCTCAGCAAAGTGCTGTTTCGGGGAGGTAGTAGCATCCTTGGTTGGAAAATGACAGGTGTTTGTGAGAAAGCTGGTATTTTGGGGAAAAGGCCGGGTTTTTAAGAATAAGTTGGTATTTCTGGGTAACATATCTCATCTTTGGGAGGAAACGGGTGTTGGTGGGAGAAAATGTTGTGTATTAGGGAGAAACCTGGTCTATCCTTGAGAAAAGGCCATTTTGATGGGAGTGAGTGTGATCCTGAGGAGCGTCAAGTACTATTCTTGGGATGAAGTGGGAGGTATTTCTAAGAGAAGTGGAATTTCTGGGAGAAAATGTCTTGTTGTTGGAGAGAAAATGTCCTATTTTGGGGGGCAGAAGCTGGTATTTCTGTGACAATATGCCATCCTGATGGGAGTAATTGTGTTACGGGCATAAACTGATCTGGTTAATTCCGTGCTGAACTGGATGTCGAGGTGCCAGAAGGAGCTGTGTTTCAGTACCCACCACTTCAGAAGCAGCCCGAACCCCCCTCATACACGGCTAAGATCTCCTTTTCGGTTGGAGTGTAGCCTTCTTCTGACCCCCTGTAGGCCCGACTCCAGAATCCCAGGGGTCGGCCTCGGGTCTCTCCTGATGCTCTTATAGAGTTTATTGGACTGTGTGGATCCGATGGCCTGGCACATCAGAACCACTGAAATATAAGGCACTGGTGGATACCGGTGCACAGTGCACTCTGATGCCCTCAAGTTATGAAGGGACAAAATCAATCCATATTTCTGGAGTGACTGGGGGCTCTCAAGAATTGACTGTGTTGGAGGCCGAGATAAGCCTCACTGGTAGGAACTGCAAAAGCACCCTATTGTTACTGGTCCAGGGGCTCCATGTATACTTGGTATTGATTACCTCAGAAGGGGGCATTTCAAGGATCCTAAGGGGTATCGATGGGCCTTTGGAATAGCTGCTGTAGACACAAACAACATTAAGCAGCTGTCTGTTTTGCCTGGCCTGTCAGAAGATCCGTCTGTTGTGGGGTTGCTACAAGTAAAAGAGCAACAGGTACCAATTGCTACAAAAACGGTGCGCAGACGGCAGTACCGCACCAACAGGGATTCCTTGCTCCCCATTCATAAGTTGATTCGTCAACTAGAGAGTCAGGGAGTGATCAGCAAAACTCACTCGCCTTTTAACAGCCCCATATGGCCAGTGCGTAAAGCCAGTGGAGAATGGAGGCTGACGGTGGACTACCGTGGCCTGAATGAAGTCACACCCCACTGAGTGCTGCTGTGCCGGACATGTTAGAACTCCAGTATGAACTGGAGTCAAAAGCAGCCAAATGGTATGCCACCATTGACATTGCTAATGCCTTTTTCTCCATTCCTTTGGCCAAAGAATGTAGGCCACAGTTCGCTTTCACCTGGAGGGGTGTTCAGTATACTTGGAACCGTTTGCCCACATTCTCCACCAAAATCTGTCACGGAATTAACCAGATCAGTTTATGCCCGTGACAGGGGGGCAGTAGGCCCCTGCCCTCCCCACCCCCCGCCTGGCCCCACAAAATGGGAAGGAAGGGGAAAAAGGGAAAAAAAACAGCGGCAACAATCTATGGAGGTAAACTTATTTTACTAACTATGATATCGGAATGCAAAATAATACAATATAATACAATCTAACTGAAATTGAGTCTAATAAATCAAATAAGATATGAGAGAGAGTTCCCGAGACCGAGTCAAACCTGAAAAAAGCTTGGAACGGCTAGGAAAGCACCCTCCAGCACCCACTGCCAGGCAGTAAGAGACCGCCCCCCCCGGAAGGGTCAGATCCCATGACTTCCGTAATGTATAGGGATAGGTACGTAGAATTAGAGCATTAACACTCTACTTCCAGTACATGATGTTTTGATGTGGAATATTGAAAATCAAAAAAAACAAAACCATGACAAAGTGTGATCTTGGGGAGTGTAAAGCAGCATTTTAGGAAGAAAATGGCAGCTATTTCTCTGAGTAGTGGTATTTCTGGGAGAAAATGAGCTCTCTTGGGGATAAAAATGGTGTATGTGTGATAAAATGCCACATTTCTGGGAGAAACTGTCCTCGTGAGGAGTGTAATGTTGTATATTCGGGAGGAAATGGGAAATATTCCAAAGAGTCGTGGTATTTCTGGGAGAAAATGTCTGATGTGGGGGGGAGAAGGTCATGTATGTGTGAGAAAGCTGGTGTTTCTGGGAGAAAATGCCAGGTATTTGTGAGAAAAGAGATGCTTGAGAGGGAAAAGGCCATCTCTTTGGGATCAAAGTGGTATTTCTGGGAGAAAATGCCCCAAATCTGGGAGTTAAGTGTCATCATGAGGCGTGTCATGGAGTCGATTTGGGAGGAAATGGAGGTATTTCTAAGAGTAGCGGTATTTCTGGGAGCAAACGTCGTCTTTGGGGAAGAAAATGTCCTCCTGAGGTAAGAAAACAGGCCTTTCTTCCCGAAAATGTCATCCAACAGGGAGAAAATGTCCTCTCTTGAGGAGAAAAGTGGTCTTTCTGGGAGAAAGTGTCCTCTTCTTGGTTGCAAGTGTCCCATTTGGTCTTGTCATGGAGGCTTTTTGGGAGAAAGCGTGAGGCAGTTGTATGAGAAGGGGTACTTCTCCGAGGAAACATCCTCTTTTTGGAAGAGAAGGTGAAATTTCCCAAGGAAAAGTGGTATTTCTGGGAGCAAATGAGATAGTTGAGGGAGAAAAGTGGGAAAGGGTGGGAAAGAATGTCTTGTATTGGAGAGCAACGGTGGTCTTTTTGGTGTGCCAAGTGGTCTCTTGGGGAGAAAACATGGTAAATAGGGGAGAAAATGTCCTCTGGAGGAGTGTCAAGTAGTATTTTGGAGAGCAAATGTCAGGTATTTCTCAGCAAAGTGCTGTTTCGGGGAGGTAGTAGCATCCTTGGTTGGAAAATGACAGGTGTTTGTGAGAAAGCTGGTATTTTGGGGAAAAGGCCGGGTTTTTAAGAATAAGTTGGTATTTCTGGGTAACATATCTCATCTTTGGGAGGAAACGGGTGTTGGTGGGAGAAAATGTTGTGTATTAGGGAGAAACCTGGTCTATCCTTGAGAAAAGGCCATTTTGATGGGAGTGAGTGCGATCTTGAGGAGCGTCAAGTAGTATTCTTGGGATGAAGTGGGAGGTATTTCTAAGAGAAGTGGTATTTCTAAGAGAAGTGGTATTTCTGGGAGAAAATGTCTTGTTTTGGAGAGAAAATGTCCTATTTTGGGGGGCAGAAGCTGGTATTTCTGTGACAATATGCCATCCTGATGGGAGTAATTGTGTTACGGGCATAAACTGATCTGGTTAATTCCGTGCTGAACTGGATGTCGAGGTGCCAGAAGGAGCTGTGTTTCAGTACCCACCACTTCAGAAGCAGCCCGAACCCCCCTCATACACGGCTAAGATCTCCTTTTCGGTTGGAGTGTAGCCTTCTTCTGACCCCCTGTAGGCCCGACTCCAGAATCCCAGGGGTCGGCCTCGGGTCTCTCCTGATGCTCTTATAGAGTTTATTGGACTGTGTGGATCCGATGGCCTGGCACATCAGAACCACTGAAATATAAGGCACTGGTGGATACCGGTGCACAGTGCACTCTGATGCCCTCAAGTTATGAAGGGACAAAATCAATCCATATTTCTGGAGTGACTGGGGGCTCTCAAGAATTGACTGTGTTGGAGGCCGAGATAAGCCTCACTGGTAGGAACTGGCAAAAGCACCCTATTGTTACTGGTCCAGGGGCTCCATGTATACTTGGTATTGATTACCTCAGAAGGGGGCATTTCAAGGATCCTAAGGGGTATCGATGGGCCTTTGGAATAGCTGCTGTAGACAAAACACATTAAGCAGCTGTCTGTTTTGCCTGGCCTGTCAGAAGATCCGTCTGTTGTGGGGTTGCTACAAGTAAAAGAGCAACAGGTACCAATTGCTACAAAAACGGTGCGCAGACGGCAGTACCGCACCAACAGGGATTCCTTGCTCCCCATTCATAAGTTGATTCGTCAACTAGAGAGTCAGGGAGTGATCAGCAAAACTCACTCGCCTTTTAACAGCCCCATATGGCCAGTGCGTAAAGCCAGTGGAGAATGGAGGCTGACGGTGGACTACCGTGGCCTGAATGAAGTCACACCCCACTGAGTGCTGCTGTGCCGGACATGTTAGAACTCCAGTATGAACTGGAGTCAAAAGCAGCCAAATGGTATGCCACCATTGACATTGCTAATGCCTTTTTCTCCATTCCTTTGGCCAAAGAATGTAGGCCACAGTTCGCTTTCACCTGGAGGGGTGTTCAGTATACTTGGAACCGTTTGCCCACATTCTCCACCAAAATCTGTCACGGAATTAACCAGATCAGTTTATGCCCGTGACAGGGGGGCAGTAGGCCCCTGCCCTCCCCACCCCCCGCCGGGCCCCACAACATGGGAAGGATGGGGAAAAATGGAAAAAAAAAACAGCGGCAACAATCTATGGAGGTAAACTTATTTTACTAACTATGATATCGGAATGCAAAATAATACAATATAATACAATCTAACTGAAATTGAGTCTAATAAATCAAATCAAATAAGATATGAGAGAGAGTTCCCGAGACCGAGTCAAACCTGAAAAAAAAAAGCTTGGAACGGCTAGGAAAGCACCCTCCAGCACCCACTGCCAGGCAGTAAGAGACCGCCCCCCCCCCCCCGGGGTCAGATCCCATGACTTCCGTAATGTATAGGGATAGGTACGTAGAATTAGAGCATTAACACTCTACTTCCAGTACATGATGTTTTGATGTGGAATATTGAAAATCAAAAAAAACAAAACCATGACAAAGTGTGATCTTGGGGAGTGTAAAGCAGCATTTTAGGAAGAAAATGGCAGCTATTTCTCTGAGTAGTGGTATTTCTGGGAGAAAATGAGCTCTCTTGGGGATAAAAATGGTGTATGTGTGATAAAATGCCACATTTCTGGGAGAAACTGTCCTCGTGAGGAGTGTAATGTTGTATATTCGGGAGGAAATGGGAAATATTCCAAAGAGTCGTGGTATTTCTGGGAGAAAATGTCTGATGTGGGTGGGACAAGGTCATGTATGTGTGAGAAAGCTGGTGTTTCTGGGAGAAAATGCCAGGTATTTGTGAGAAAAGAGATGCTTGAGAGGGAAAAGGCCATCTCTTTGGGATCAAAGTGGTATTTCTGGGAGAAAATGCCCCAAATCTGGGAGTAAGTGTCATCATGAGGCGTGTCATGGAGTCGATTTGGGAGGAAATGGGGGTATTTCAAAGAGTAGCGGTATTTCTGGGAGCAAATGTCGTCTTTGGGGAAGAAAACGTCCACTTGAGGGAAGAAAACTGGCCTTTCTTCCCGAAACTGTCATCCAACTGGGAGAAAATCTCCTCTGTTGGGGAGAAAAGTGGTCTTTCTGGGAGAAAGTGTCCTCTTCTTGGTTGCAAGTGTCCCATTTGGTCTTGTCATGGAGGCTTTTTGGGAGAAAGCGTGTGGCAGTTGTAAGAGAAGGGATATTTCTGGTAGAAAATATCCTCTTTTTGGAAGAGAATGTGAAATTTCCACAGGAAAAGTGGTATTTCTGGGAGCAAATGTCGTCTTTGGGGAAGAAAATGTCCTCTTGAGGGAGGAAAACAGGCCTTTCTTCCTGAAAATGTCATCCAATTGGGAGATAATCTCCTCTCTTGGGGAGAAATTTGGTCTTTCTGGGAGAAAATGTCTTGTTTTGGAGAGAAAATGTCCTATTTTGGGGGCAGAACCTGGCATTTTTGGGATCAAATCCCATCTTGATGGGAGTACGTCTGATATTGAGGCGTGTAAATTAGTATTTTTGGTAGAAATTGTGAGGTATTTGTAAGGAAACTGGTATTTCTGGGACATAATAGCATTCTGTTTTGAAAAATGTTGTCTATTTGCGAGGTGTCTGGTATTTGGCGAAAAATGCTGTATTTGTATAAGTAAGACCGCACTGGGTAAGGGACCTAGAGGAAAAAGGCCGACCAAAATGCTCTTGGTAGGGCTTTTTTGAAGCCAGGAAAAGCTCTATGCCAGGGCTGGTGCTGGCAGCAGCTGGCAGCTTGTGGGAGGACTGCTGAGGCAGCAGGTTGGAGTCAGCACTGCTCCCTCTTATCTGTGAGATTAAGCTTGAGCCTTTTCTGCGAGGCTAAAAGCAGCCCAGCTAAGGTGCCTGGTGAGAAGAGGTGAGAAGAGGCGAGCAAAGGGTGCTACTGCTCACCGATAACAGGGAGGGCAGTCAGAGTGTGAGCGCAGCCCACACTGCCCATGGCTGCAGCAGTAGGTGTGGGAGGTGGGTCTTGTGGCAGGACACGTCAGTGTTCTTGAAGGGACTTGGGATTATTCCGAAGGCTAGGAGGGGAATCCCCTGGGCTTCCCTCTTCGAGAGTAGAGGGGTCCAAGACGGCAGGAGGCTCTTCAGGAAGGAAGTCTTAAAGGCGCAGGAGCTGGCTGTCCCCCTGAGCAGCAAAATGAGCCGGCGGGGAGGGAAGAAGACCGGCGGGGATGGATGAACAGGGAGCGATTCCTGAGGCTCCGGGAGAAGAAGAGAATCTACCTCCAGTGGAAGAAGGGACGGGTGACTCCGAAAGAGAAGTTGCTGGGATGTGTGGAGGGAAAATCCGAAAGGCCCAGCTTGAACTCAGCCTGGCCGCTGGGCTTAAAAGGAACAAGGAGCCCTTTTACAAAGACATCAACGGTATGAACCCCCCCTGGAGCGGGTTCAAAGAAGGGTGCCAAAACTGGTGAGGGGTCTGGAGCACAGACCTGACGAGGAGCGGCTGAAGGAGCTGGGATTGTTCAGTCTGGGCAAGAGGAGGCTCAGAAACACCTTCTTGTTCTCTCTAACTCCCTGAAGGGAGGTTGTAGTGAGCTGGGCTTCGGCCTCTTCCCTCGTGTCACTAGTGCCGAAAAAATGATGTCATATCCCCAAAATAGCAGTGCTCTCCCAAATGCATGATATTTTCTTCCAGAAAGATCACTTCTCAATCCAAAATATGACCATTTGTTCCAAAAATATGATGTTTTCTCCCCAAAATACAAGCATTCTCCAAAATAGATGACATTTTCTCCCAGAAATGCCAGCTTTGTCAAAGACGCATGAACTTTTCTTCCAAATACATGATATCTTCTCCCGGAAATGTCAGTTTCCTTTTTCTCCAAAAAATACAACACTCCAATACCAAATATGTCAGTTTCAGCCAAAACGATCACATTTTCTGACAGAAAAAACAGCTTTCTTCCAAAAATATGACATTATCTCCACAAAATATCACCATTCTCCCACAGAGATGGCATTTCATGCCACAACTACTACTTCACACTCCACACCATGATACTTTCCATCAAGAATATGGCATTGGACCACAGAAAGACCAGCTTTCTGCCTAAGAGATGACATTTTCTCCCAGAAAGACCACTTTTCTCCCAGAAATACAGCAACTTTTCTGCCAGAAACACCATGCTCATCCCCTCCAGATGTTGTTTTCACCCCAAACACTAGGACCTTTCCTCTCACTACTCCCTGCTTTTTCAAAACTAGATGCTCTTCTCTCCCACAAATACTAGCATTCTCTGCAAGATGGGACCTTTTCCAACCAAAGATGCTAGAGTCTCCCAGAAATAGCACTTCTCTTCATCAGAACTGACATTTTCTCCAAAAAATACTACTTTCAACTGTTCCAGGTGACATTTTCAGCCAAACATAGGAGAGATTCTCCCCAAAGTACCACTTTTCTCTCATGTCGATTGCATTTGCTCCCAGAAATACCACAGTGCAACCCGAAAGACCACATTTCCCTCCAGAAATACACTATTTTTGCCCAGAAAGACCAGCCTTCTCCCAAAAGAGAGGACATTTTCGACCAGAAAGACCACTTTTCTATCCTTCCTATTACTGTTTCCTCCAAAAAGAGATTTCCTTCCAGACATACCAGCATTCCCTCAAAGAGAGGACATTTTCCCCCGGAAATACCATCTTTTCTCCCAGAAATACCAGCTTTCGTAGAAATACTTCATATTTCCTCCCAATTACACTACTTCACACTCCTAACAATCAGACGGCCGTTGCATCTCCCAAATGTGTTTCTGCCAGAAATACCAGTTGTCTCTTAAATATATGAAGCTTTCTTCATATACAATCCTCAAGATGACATTTTCTCCAAAAAGAGGATATTTTCTCCCAAAAATACCTGGACTCTTCGGAATATTTCCCATTTCCTCCCTTATACACAACATTACACTCCTCACGAGGACAGTTTCTCCCAGAAATGTGGCATTTTATCACACATACACCATTTTTATCCCCAAGAGAGCTCATTTTCTCCCAGAAATACCACTACTCCAAGAAATAGCTCCCATTTTCTAAAAAAAAATGCTGCTTTACCCTCCTCAAGATCACACTTACTCCCATCAAGATGGCATTTTGTCACAGAAATACCAGCTTCTGCCCCCCAAAATAGGACATTTTCTCCCAAAACAAGACATTTTCTCCCAGAAATACCACTTCTCTTAGAAATACCTCCCATTTCATCCCAAGAATACTACTTGACGCTCCTCAGGATCACACTTACTCCCATCAAGATGGCCTTTTCTCAAGGATAGACCAGGTTTCTCCCAAATACACAACATTTTCTCCCACAAAGACCAGGTTTCTCCCAAAGATGGCATACATTCCCCCAGAAATACTAGCTTATTCTTAAAAACCCAGCCTTTTCCCCAAAATACCAGCTTTCTCACAAACACCTGTCATTTTCCAACCAAGGATGCTACTACCTCCCCAAAACAGCACTTTGCTGAGAAATACCTGACATTTGCTCTCCAAAATACTACTTGACACTCCTCCAGAGGACATTTTCTCCCCTACTTACCATGTTTTCTCCCCAAGAGACCACTTGGCACACCAAAAAGACCACCGTTGCTCTCCAATACAAGACATTCTTTCCCACCCTTTCCCACTTTTCTCCCACAACTGTCTCATTTGCTCCCAGAAATACCACTTTTCCTGTGGAAATTTCACCTTCTCTTCCAAAAAGAGGATATTTCCTCCCAGAAATACCCCTTCTCTTACAACTGCCACACGCTTTCTCCCAAAAAGCCTCCATGACAAGACCAAATGGGACACTTGCAACCAAGAAGAGGACACTTTCTCCCAGAAAGACCACTTTTCTCCCCAAGAGAGGAGATTTTCTCCCATTGGATGTCATTTTGGGGAAGAAAGACCTGTTTTCTTCCCTCAGGAGGACATTTTCTTCCCCAAAGACGACATTTGCTCCCAGAAATACCGCTACTCTTAGAAATACCTCCATTTCCTCCCAAATCGACTACATGACTCGCCTCCTGATGACACTTACTCGAAGATTTGGGGCATTTTCCAACAGAAATATCACTTTGATCCCAAAGAGATGGCCTTTTCCCTCTCAAGCATCTCTTTTCTCACAAATACCTGGCATTTTCTCCCAGAAACACCAGCTTTCTCACACATACATGACCTTCTTCCCCCCACATCAGACATTTTCTCCCAGAAATACCACGACTCTTTGGAATATTTCCCATTTCCTCCCTTATACACAACATTACACTCCTCACGAGGACATTTGCTCCCAGAAATGTGGCATTTTATCACACATACACCATTTTTATCCCCAAGAGAGCTCATTTTCTCCCAGAAATACCACTACTCCAAGAAATAGCTCCCATTTTCTAAAAAAAAATGCTGCTTTACCCTCCTCAAGATCACACTTACTCCCATCAAGATGGCATTTTGTCACAGAAATACCAGCTTCTGCCCCCCAAAATAGGACATTTTCTCCCAAAACAAGACATTTTCTCCCAGAAATTCCACTTCTCTTAGAAATACCTCCCATTTCATCCCAAGAATACTACTTGACGCTCCTCAGGATCACACTTACTCCCATCAAGATGGCCTTTTCTCAAGGATAGACCAGGTTTCTCCCAAATACACAACATTTTCTCCCACATAGACCAGGTTTCTCCCAAAGATGGCATACATTCCCCCAGAAATTCCTGCTTATTCTTCAAAATACGGCCTTTTTCCCAAAATACCAGCTTTCTCACAAACACCTGTCATTTTCCAACCAAGGATGCTAGTATCTCCCCCAAAACAGCACTTTGCTGAGAAATACCTGACATTTGCTCTCCAAAATACTACTTGACACTCCTCCAGAGGACATTTTCTCCCCTACTTACCATGTTTTCTCCCCAAGAGACCACTTGGCACACCAAAAAGACCACCGTTGCTCTCCAATACAAGACATTCTTTCCCACCCTTTCCCACTTTTTCCCACTTTTCTCCCACAACTGTCTCATTTGCTCCCAGAAATACCACTTTTCCTGTGGAAATTTCACCTTCTCTTCCAAAAAGAGGATATTTCCTCCCAGAAATACCCCTTCTCTTACAACTGCCACACGCTTTCTCCCAAAAAGCCTCCATGACAAGACCAAATGGGACACTTGCAACCAAGAAGAGGACACTTTCTCCCAGAAAGACCACTTTTCTCCCCAAGAGAGGAGATTTTCTCCCATTGGATGTCATTTTTGTTGAAGAAAGACCTGTTTTCTTCCCTCAGGAGGACATTTTCTTCCTCAAAGACGACATTTGCTCCCAGAAATACCGCTACTCTTAGAAATACCTCCATTTCCTCCCAAATCGACTACATGACACGCCCCCTGATGACACTTACTCCCAGATTTGGGGCATTTTCTAACAGAAATATCGCTTTGATCCCAAAGAGATGGCCTTTTCCCTCTCAAAGAGATGGCCTTTTCCCTCTCATTTCTCTTTTTCACAAATACCTGGCATTTTCTCCCAGAAACACCAGCTTTCTCACACATACATCACCTTCTTCCCCCCACATCAGACATTTTCTCCCAGAAATACCACGACTCTTTGGAATATTTCCCATTTCCTCCCTTATACACAACATTACACTCCTCACGAGGACATTTGCTCCCAGAAATGTGGCATTTTATCACACATACACCATTTTTATCCCCAAGAGAGCTCATTTTCTCCCAGAAATACCACTACTCCAAGAAATAGCTCCCATTTTCTAAAAAAAAATGCTGCTTTACCCTCCTCAAGATCACACTTACTCCCATCAAGATGGCATTTTTTTCACAGAAAACCAGCTTTCTGCCCCCCCCCCAAATAGGACATTTTCTCCCAAAAAGAAAACATTTTCTCCCAGAAATACCACTTCTCTTAGAAATACCTCCCACTTCATCCCAAGAATACTACTTGACGCTCCTCAAGATCACACTTACTCCCATCAAGATGGCCTTTTCTCAAGGATAGACCAGGTTTCTCCCAAATACACAACATTTTCTCCCACAAAGACCAGGTTTCTCCCAAAGATGGCATACATTCCCCCAGAAATTCCTGCTTTTTCTTCAAAATACGGCAGTTTTTCCCAAAATACCAGCTTTCTCACAAACACCTGTCATTTTCCAACCAAGCATGCTACTATCTCCCCAAAACAGCACTTTGCTGAGAAATACCTGATATTTGCTCTCCAAAATACTACTTCACACTCCTCCAGAGGACATTTTCTCCCCTACTTACCATGTTTTCTCCCCAAGAGACCACTTGGCACACCAAAAAGACCACCGTTGCTCTCCAATACAAGACATTCTTTCCCACCCTTTCCCACTTTTCTCCCACAACTGTCTCATTTGCTCCCAGAAATACCACTTTTCCTGTGGAAATTTCACCTTCTCTTCCAAAAAGAGGATATTTCCTCCCAGAAATACCCCTTCTCTTACAACTGCCACACGCTTTCTCCCAAAAAGCCTCCATGACAAGACCAAATGGGACACTTGCAACCAAGAAGAGGACACTTTCTCCCAGAAAGACCACTTTTCTCCCCAAGAGAGGAGATTTTCTCCCATTGGATGTCATTTTGGGGAAGAAAGACCTGTTTTCTTCCCTCAGGAGGACATTTTCTTCCCCAAAGACGACATTTTCTCACAGAAATTCCGCGACGGTTAGAAATACCTCCATTTCCTCCCAAATGGACTACATGACATGCCTCCTGATGACACTTACTCCCAGATTTGGGGCATTTTCCAACAGAAATATCACTTTGATCCCAAAGAGATGGCCTTTTCCCTCTCAAGCATCTCTTTTCTCACAAATACCTGGCATTTTCTCCCAGAAACACCAGCTTTCTCACACATACATGACCTTCTTCCCCCCACATCAGACATTTTCTCCCAGAAATACCACGACTCTTTGGAATATTTCCCATTTCCTCCCTTATACACAACATTACACTCCTCACGAGGACAGTTTCTCCCAGAAATGTGGCATTTTATCACACATACACCATTTTTATCCCCAAGAGAGCTCATTTTCTCCCAGAAATACCACTACTCCAAGAAATAGCTCCCATTTTCTAAAAAAAAATGCTGCTTTACCCTCCTCAAGATCACACTTACTCCCATCAAGATGGCATTTTGTCACAGAAATACCAGCTTCTGCCCCCCAAAATAGGACATTTTCTCCCAAAACAAGACATTTTCTCCCAGAAATACCACTTCTCTTAGAAATACCTCCCACTTCATCCCAAGAATACTACTTGACGCTCCTCAGGATCACACTTACTCCCATCAAGATGGCCTTTTCTCAAGGATAGACCAGGTTTCTCCCAAATACACGACATTTTCTCCCACATAGACCAGGTTTCTCCCAAAGATGGCATACATTCCCCCAGAAATTCCTGCTTATTCTTCAAAACACGGCCTTTTTTCCCAAAATACCAGCTTTCTCACAAACACCTGTCATTTTCCAACCAAGGATGCTACTATCTCCCCGAAACAGCACTTTGCTGAGAAATACCTGACATTTGCTCTCCAAAATACTACTTGACACTCCTCCAGAGGACATTTTCTCCCCTACTTACCATGTTTTCTCCCCAGGAGACCACTTGGCACACCAAAAAGACCACCGTTGCTCTCCGATACAAGACATTCTTTCCCACCCTTTCCCACTTTTCTCCCTCAACTATCTCATTTGCTCCCAGAAATACCACTTCTCCCTGGGAAATTTCACCTTCTCTTCCAAAACGAGGATATTTGCTCCCAGAAATACCCCTTCTCTTACAGCTGCCACACGCTTTCTCCCAAAAAGCCTCCATGACAAGACCAAATGGGACACTTGCAACCAAGAAGAGGACACTTTCTCCCAGAAAGACCACTTTTCTCCCCAAGAGAGGAGATTTTCTCCCAATTGGATGTCATTTTGGGGAAGAAAAACCTGTTTTCTTCTCTCAGGAGGACATTTTCTTCCCCAAAGATGACATTTTCTCTCAGAAATACCAATGCTACTCTTAGAAATACCTCCATTTCCTCCCAAATCTACTACATGACACACCTCATGATGACACTTACTCCAAGATTTGGGGCATTTTCTCCCAGAAATATCACTTTGATCCCAAAGAGATGGACTTCTCCCACTTAAGCACCTCTTTTCCCACAAATACTTGGCATTTTCTCCCAGAAACACCAGCTTTCTCACACATACATGACCTTCATCCCCCCACATCAGACATTTTCTCCCAGAAATACCACGACTCTTTGGAATATTTCCCATTTCCTCCCTTATATACAACATTACACTCCTCACGAGGACAGTTTCTCCCAGAAATGTGGCATTTTATCACACATACACCATTTTTATCCCCAAGAGAGCTCATTTTCTCCCAGAAATACCACTACTCCAAGAAATAGCTCCCATTTTCTAAAAAAAATGCTGCTTTACCCTCCTCAAGATCACACTTACTCCCATCAAGATGGCATTTTGTCACAGAAATACCAGCTTCTGCCCCCCAAAATAGGACATTTTCTCCCAAAACAAGACATTTTCTCCCAGAAATACCACTTCTCTTAGAAATACCTCCCACTTCATCCCAAGAATACTACTTGACGCTCCTCAAGATCACACTTACTCCCATCAAGATGGCCTTTTCTCAAGGATAGACCAGGTTTCTCCCAAATACACAACATTTTCTCCCACAAAGACCAGGTTTCTCCCAAAGATGGCATACATTCCCCCAGAAATTCCTGCTTATTCTTCAAAATACGGCCTTTTTTCCCAAAATACCAGCTTTCTCACAAACACCTGTCATTTTCCAACCAAGGATGCTACTATCTCCCCAAAACAGCACTTTGCTGAGAAATACCTGACATTTGCTCTCCAAAATACTACTTGACACTCCTCCAGAGGACATTTTCTCCCCTACTTACCATGTTTTCTCCCCAAGAGACCACTTGGCACACCAAAAAGACCACCGTTGCTCTCCAATACAAGACATTCTTTCCCACCCTTTCCCACTTTTCTCCCACAACTATCTCATTTGCTCCCAGAAATACCACTTTTCCTGTGGAAATTTCACCTTCTCTTCCAAAAAGAGGATATTTCCTCCCAGAAATACCCCTTCTCTTACAACTGCCACACGCTTTCTCCCAAAAAGCCTCCATGACAAGACCAAATGGGACACTTGCAACCAAGAAGAGGACACTTTCTCCCAGAAAGACCACTTTTCTCCCCAAGAGAGGAGATTTTCTCCCAATTGGATGTCATTTTGGGGAAGAAAGACCTGTTTTCTTCTCTCAGGAGGACATTTTCTTCCCCAAAGATGACATTTTCTCCCGCTACTCTTAGAAATACCTCCATTTCCTCCCAAAAATCCTACATGACATGACTCCTCCCACTTACTCCCAGATTTGGGGGGGTCTTCCAACAGAAATATCACTTTGATCCCAAAGAGATGGCCTTTTCCCTCTCAAGCATCTCTTTTCTCACAAATACCTGGCATTTTCTCCCAGAAACACCAGCTTTCTCACACATACATCACCTTCTTCCCCCCACATCAGACATTTTCTCCCAGAAATACCACGACTCTTTGGAATATTTCCCATTTCCTCCCTCCTAGACAACATTACACATTACACTCCTCACGAGGACAGTTTCTCCCAGAAATGTGGCATATCATCACACATACACCATTTTTATCCCTAAGAGCTCATTTTCTCCCAGAAATACCACTACTCCAAGAAATAGCTCCCATTTTCTAACAAAAATGCTGCTTTACCCTCCTCAAGATCACACTTACTCCCATCAAGATGGCATTTTGTCACAGAAATACCAGCTTCTGCCCCCCAAAATAGGACATTTTCTCTCCAAAACAAGACATTTTCTCCCAGAAATACCACTTCTCTTAGAAATACCTCCCACTTCATCCCAAGAATACTACTTGACGCTCCTCAAGATCACACTCACTCCCATCAAAATGGCCTTTTCTCAAGGATAGACCAGGTTTCTCCCTAATACACAACATTTTCTCCCACAAAGACCAGGTTTCTCCCAAAGATGGCATACATTCCCCCAGAAATTCCTGCTTATTCTTCAAAAAACGGTCTTTTTTCCCAAAATACCAGCTTTCTCACAAACACCTGTCATTTTCCAACCAAGGATGCTACTACCTCCCCGAAACAGCACTTTGCTGAGAAATACCTGACATTTGCTCTCCAAAATACTACTTGACACTCCTCCAGAGGACATTTTCTCCCCTACTTACCATGTTTTCTCCCCAAGAGACCACTTGGCACACCAAAAAGACCACCGTTGCTCTCCAATACAAGACATTCTTTCCCACCCTTTCCCACTTTTCTCCCACAACTATCTCATTTGCTCCCAGAAATACCACTTTTCCTGTGGAAATTTCACCTTCTCTTCCAAAAAGAGGATATTTCCTCCCAGAAATACCCCTTCTCTTACAACTGCCACACGCTTTCTCCCAAAAAGCCTCCATGACAAGACCAAATGGGACACTTGCAACCAAGAAGAGGACACTTTCTCCCAGAAAGACCACTTTTCTCCCCAAGAGAGGAGATTTTCTCCCAATTGGATGTCATTTTGGGGAAGAAAGACCTGTTTTCTTCTCTCAGGAGGACATTTTCTTCCCCAAGGACGACATTTGCTCCCAGAAATACCGCTACTCTTAGAAATACCTCCATTTCCTCCCAAATCGACTACATGACTCGCCTCCTGATGACACTTACTCGAAGATTTGGGGCATTTTCCAACAGAAATATCACTTTGATCCCAAAGAGATGGCCTTTTCCCTCTCAAGCATCTCTTTTCTCACAAATACCTGGCATTTTCTCCCAGAAACACCAGCTTTCTCACACATACATCACCTTCTTCCCCCCACATCAGACATTTTCTCCCAGAAATACCACGACTCTTTGGAATATTTCCCATTTCCTCCCTTATACACAACATTACACTCCTCACGAGGACAGTTTCTCCCAGAAATGTGGCATTTTATCACACATACACCATTTTTATCCCCAAGAGAGCTCATTTTCTCCCAGAAATACCACTACTCCAAGAAATAGCTCCCATTTTCTAAAAAAAAATGCTGCTTTACCCTCCTCAAGATCACACTTACTCCCATCAAGATGGCATTTTGTCACAGAAATACCAGCTTCTGCCCCCCAAAATAGGACATTTTCTCCCAAAGCAAGACATTTTCTCCCAGAAATTCCACTTCTCTTAGAAATACATCCCACTTCATCCCAAGAATACTACTTGACGCTCCTCAGGATCACACTTACTCCCATCAAGATGGCCTTTTCTCAAGGATAGACCAGGTTTCTCCCAAATACACAACATTTTCTCCCACAAAGACCAGGTTTGTCCCAAAGATGGCGTACATTCCCCCAGAAATTCCTGCTTATTCTTCAAAAAACGGTCTTTTTTCCCAAAATACCAGCTTTCTCACAAACACCTGTCATTTTCCAACCAAGGATGCTACGATCTCCCCAAAACTGCACTTTGCTGAGAAATACCTGACATTTGCTCTCCAAAATACTACTTGACACTCCTCCAGAGGACATTTTCTCCCCTACTTACCATGTTTTCTCCCCAAGAGACCACTTGGCACACCAAAAAGACCACCGTTGCTCTCCAATACAAGACATTCTTTCCCACCCTTTCCCACTTTTCTCCCACAACTATCTCATTTGCTCCCAGAAATACCACTTTTCCTGTGGAAATTTCACCTTCTCTTCCAAAAAGAGGATATTTCCTCCCAGAAATACCCCTTCTCTTACAACTGCCACACGCTTTCTCCCAAAAAGCCTCCATGACAAGACCAAATGGGACACTTGCAACCAAGAAGAGGACACTTTCTCCCAGAAAGACCACTTTTCTCCCCAAGAGAGGAGATTTTCTCCCATTGGATGTCATTTTGGGGAAGAAAGACCTGTTTTCTTCCCTCAGGAGGACATTTTCTTCCCCAAAGACGACATTTGCTCCCAGAAATACCGCTACTCTTAGAAATACCTCCATTTCCTCCCAAATCGACTACATGACTCGCCTCCTGATGACACTTACTCCCAGATTTGGGGCATTTTCTAACAGAAATATCACTTTGATCCCAAAGAGATGGCCTTTTCCCTCTCAAGCATCTCTTTTCTCACAAATACCTGGCATTTTCTCCCAGAAACACCAGCTTTCTCACACATACATCACCTTCTTCCCCCCACATCAGACATTTTCTCCCAGAAATACCACGACTCTTTGGAATATTTCCCATTTCCTCCCTTATATACAACATTACACTCCTCACGAGGACAGTTTCTCCCAGAAATGTGGCATTTTATCACACATACACCATTTTTATCCCCAAGAGAGCTCATTTTCTCCCAGAAATACCACTACTCCAAGAAATAGCTCCCATTTTCTAAAAAAAAATGCTGCTTTACCCTCCTCAAGATCACACTTACTCCCATCAAGATGGCATTTTGTCACAGAAATACCAGCTTCTGCCCCCCAAAATAGGACATTTTCTCCCAAAACAAGACATTTTCTCCCAGAAATACCACTTCTCTTAGAAATACCTCCCACTTCATCCCAAGAATACTACTTGACGCTCCTCAAGATCACACTCACTCCCATCAAAATGGCCTTTTCTCAAGGATAGACCAGGTTTCTCCCAAATACACAACATTTTCTCCCACAAAGACCAGGTTTCTCCCAAAGATGGCATACATTCCCCCAGAAATTCCTGCTTATTCTTCAAAATACGGCCTTTTTCCCCAAAATACCAGCTTTCTCACAAACACCTGTCATTTTCCAACCAAGGATGCTACTATCTCCCCGAAACAGCACTTTGCTGAGAAATACCTGACATTTGCTCTCCAAAATACTACTTGACACTCCTCCAGAGGACATTTTCTCCCCTACTTACCATGTTTTCTCCCCAAGAGACCACTTGGCACACCAAAAAGACCACCGTTGCTCTCCAATACAAGACATTCTTTCCCACCCTTTCCCACTTTTCTCCCACAACTATCTCATTTGCTCCCAGAAATACCTCATTTCCCTTCGAAATTTCACCTTCTCTTCCAAAAAGAGGATATTTCCTCCCAGAAATACCCCTTCTCTTACAACTGCCACACGCTTTCTCCCAAAAAGCCTCCATGACAAGACCAAATGGGACACTTGCAACCAAGAAGAGGACACTTTCTCCCAGAAAGACCACTTTTCTCCCCAAGAGAGGAGATTTTCTTCCAATTGGATGTCATTTTGGGGAAGAAAGACCTGTTTTCTTCCCTCAGGAGGACATTTTCTTCCCCAAGGACGACTTTTGCTCCCAGAAATTTTACTCTTAGAAATACCTCCATTTCTCTTAGAAATACCTTTTCCTCCTAAATCGACTACATGACCTCGCCTCCTGATGACACTTACTCCCCCAGATTTGGGGCATTTTCTCCCAGAAATATCACTTTGATCCCAAAGAGATGGCCTTTCGCCTCTCAAGCATCTGTTTTCTCACACATACCTGGCATTTTCTCCCAGAAACACCAGCTTTCTCACACATATACACCATTTTTCCCCCCCCACAGAGCATTTTCTCCCAGAAATACCACGACTCTTTTTGGAATATTTCCCATTTCCTCCCCCTTATACAACAACATTACTCTCCTCAAGAGGACAGTTTCTTCCAGAAATATGGCATTTCATCACACATACACCATTTTTATCCCCAAGAGAGAGCTCATTTTCTTCCAGAAATACCACTACTCTAAGAAATAGCTGCCATTTTCTAAAAAAAATGCTGCTTTACCCTCCTCAAGATCACACTTACTCCCATCACGATGGCATTTTGTCACAGAAATACCAGCTTCTGCCCCCCAAAATAGGACATTTTCTCCCAAAACAAGACATTTTCTCCCAGAAATACCACTTCTCTTAGAAATACCTCCCACTTCATCCCAAGAATACTACTTGACGCTCCTCAAGATCACACTCACTCCCATCAAAATGGCCTTTTCTCAAGGATAGACCAGGTTTCTCCCTAATACACAACATTTTCTCCCACAAAGACCAGGTTTCTCCCAAAGATGGCATACATTCCCCCAGAAATTCCTGCTTATTCTTCAAAATACGGTCTTTTTTCCCAAAATACAAATACCAGCTTTCTCACAAACACCTGTCATTTTCCAACCAAGGATGCTACTATCTCTCAAAACAGCACTTTGCTGAGAAATACCTGACATTTGCTCTCCAAAATACTACTTGACACTCCTCCAGAGGACATTTTCTCCCCTACTTACCATGTTTTCTCCCCAAGAGACCACTTGGCACACCAAAAAGACCACCGTTGCTCTCCAATACAAGACATTCTTTCCCACCCTTTCCCACTTTTCTCCCACAACTATCTCATTTGCTCCCAGAAATACCACTTTTCCCTTCGAAATTTCACCTTCTCTTCCAAAAAGAGGATATTTCCTCCCAGAAATACCCCTTCTCTTACAACTGCCACACGCTTTCTCCCAAAAAGCCTCCATGACAAGACCAAATGGGACACTTGCAACCAAGAAGAGGACACTTTCTCCCAGAAAGACCACTTTTCTCCCCAAGAGAGGAGATTTTCTCCCATTGGATGTCATTTTGGGGAAGAAAGACCTGTTTTTTCTTCCCTCAGGAGGACATTTTCTTCCCCAAAGACGACATTTGCTCCCAGAAATACCGCTACTCTTAGAAATACCTCCATTTCCTCCCAAATCGACTACATGACTACATGACTCGCCTCCTGATGACACTTACTCGAAGATTTGGGGCATTTTCCAACAGAAATATCACTTTGATCCCAAAGAGATGGCCTTTTCCCTCTCAAGCATCTCTTTTCTCACAAATACCTGGCATTTTCTCCCAGAAACACCAGCTTTCTCACACATACATCACCTTCTTCCCCCCACATCAGACATTTTCTCCCAGAAATACCACGACTCTTTGGAATATTTCCCATTTCCTCCCTTATACACAACATTACACTCCTCACGAGGACATTTGCTCCCAGAAATGTGGCATTTTATCACACATTTTTCCATTTTTTTATCCCCAAGAGAGCTCATTTTTCTCCCAGAAATACCACTACTCCAAGAAAAGCTCCCATTTTCTAAAAAAAAAAATGCTGCTTTACCCTCCTCCTCCTCAAGATCACACTTACTCCCTCACACTTACTCCCATCAAGATGGCATTTTGTCACAGAAATACCAGCTTCTGCCCCCCAAAATAGGACATTTTCTCCCAAAGCAAGACATTTTCTCCCAGAAATACCACTTCTCTTAGAAATACCTCCCACTTCATCCCAAGAATACTACTTGACGCTCCTCAAGATCGCACTCACTCCCATCAAAATGGCCTTTTCTCAAGGATAGACCAGGTTTCTCCCTAATACACAACATTTTCTCCCACAAAGACCAGGTTTCTCCCAAAGATGGCGTACATTCCCCCAGAAATTCCTGCTTATTCTTCAAAAAACGGTCTTTTTTCCCAAAATACCAGCTTTCTCACAAACACCTGTCATTTTCCAACCAAGCATGCTACTATCTCCCCAAAACTGCACTTTGCTGAGAAATACCTGACATTTGCTCTCCAAAATACTACTTGACATTCCTCCAGAGGACATTTTCTCCCGTACTTACCATGTTTTCTCCCCAAGAGACCACTTGGCACACCAAAAAGACCACCGTTGCTCTCCAATACAAGACATTCTTTCCCACCCTTTCCCACTTTTCTCCCACAACTATCTCATTTGCTCCCAGAAATACCACTTTTCCTTGGGAAATTTCACCTTCTCTTCCAAAAAGAGGATATTTCCTCCCAGAAATACCCCTTCTCTTACAACTGCCACACGCTTTCTCCCAAAAAGCCTCCATGACAAGACCAAATGGGACACTTGCAACCAAGAAGAGGACACTTTCTCCCAGAAAGACCACTTTTCTCCCCAAGAGAGGAGGTTTTCTCCCAATTGGGTGACATTTTTGGGAAGAAAGACCTGTTTTCTTCTCTCAGGAGGACATTTTGTTCCCTCAAGAGGACATTTTCTCCCAGAAATACCGCTTTCTCTCTTAGATACCTCCATTCTCCTTCCCCCAAATCGACTCATGACATTTGCTCCCCCTGATGACACTTACTCCCAGATTTGGGGCATTTTCTCCCAGAAATATCACTTTGATCCCAAAGAAATTTCCTTTTTTCCTCTCAAGCATCATTTTTTCACACTCTTCAAAATACCGGGCATTTTCTCCCAGAAACTCCAGCTTTCTCACAGATACATGACCTTCTCCCCCCCACATCAGACATTTGCTCCCAGAAATACCACGACTCTTCGGAATACTTCCTATTTCCTCCCAAATATACAACATTACACTCCTCAAGAGGACAGTTTCTCCCAGAAATGTGGCAATTTATCACACATACACCATTTTTATCCCCAAGAGAGCTCATTTTCTCCCAGAAATACCACTACTCCAAGAAATAGCTCCCATTTTCTAACAAAAATGCTGCTTTACCCTCCTCAAGATCACACTTACTCCCATCAAGATGGCATTTTGTCACTGAAATACCAGCTTCTGCCCCCCAAAATAGGACATTTTCTTCCTCAAATATGACATTTTCTCCCAGAAATACCACTTCTCTTAGAAATACCTCCCACTTCATCCCAAGAATACTACTTGACGCTCCTCAAGATCACACTCACTCCCATCAAAATGGCCTTTTCTCAAGGATAGACCAGGTTTCTCCCAAATACACAACATTTTCTCCCACAAAGACCAGGTTTCTCCCAAAGATGGCGTACATTCCCCCAGAAATTCCTGCTTATTCTTCAAAAAACGGTCTTTTTTCCCAAAATACCAGCTTTCTCACAAACACCTGTCATTTTCCAACCAAGGATGCTACTATCTCCCCAAAACTGCACTTTGCTGAGAAATACCTGACATTTGCTCTCCAAAATACTACTTGACACTCCTCCAGAGGACATTTTATCCCATACTTACCATGTTTTCTCCCCAGAGACCACTTGGCACACCAAAAAGACCACCGTTGCTCTCCAATACAAGACATTCTTTCCCACCCTTTCCCACTTTTCTCCCACAACTATCTCATTTGCTCCCAGAAATACCACTTTTCCTGTGGAAATTTCACCTTCTCTTCCAAAAAGAGGATATTTCCTCCCAGAAATACCCCTTCTCTTACAACTGCCACACGCTTTCTCCCAAAAAGCCTCCATGACAAGACCAAATGGGACACTTGCAACCAAGAAGAGGACACTTTCTCCCAGAAAGACCACTTTTCTCCCCAAGAGAGGAGATTTTCTCCCATTGGATGTCATTTTGGGGAAGAAAGACCTGTTTTCTTCCCTCAGGAGGACATTTTCTTCCCCAAAGACGACATTTGCTCCCAGAAATACCGCTACTCTTAGAAATACCTCCATTTCCTCCCAAATCGACTACATGACTCGCCTCCTGATGACACTTACTCCCAGATTTGGGGCATTTTCTAACAGAAATATCACTTTGATCCCAAAGAGATGGCCTTTTCCCTCTCAAGCATCTCTTTTCTCACAAATACCTGGCATTTTCTCCCAGAAACACCAGCTTTCTCACACATACATCACCTTCTTCCCCCCACATCAGACATTTTCTCCCAGAAATACCACGACTCTTTGGAATATTTCCCATTTCCTCCCTTATACACAACATTACACTCCTCACGAGGACAGTTTCTCCCAGAAATGTGGCATTTTATCACACATACACCATTTTTATCCCCAAGAGAGCTCATTTTCTCCCAGAAATACCACTACTCCAAGAAATAGCTCCCATTTTCTAAAAAAAAATGCTGCTTTACCCTCCTCAAGATCACACTTACTCCCATCAAGATGGCATTTTGTCACAGAAATACCAGCTTCTGCCCCCCAAAATAGGACATTTTCTCCCAAAACAAGACATTTTCTCCCAGAAATACCACTTCTCTTAGAAATACCTCCCACTTCATCCCAAGAATACTACTTGACGCTCCTCAGGATCACACTCACTCCCATCAAAATGGCCTTTTCTCAAGGATAGACCAGGTTTCTCCCAAATACACGGCATTTTTTTCCACATAGACCAGGTTTCTCCCAAAGATGGCATACATTCCCCCAGAAATTCCTGCTTATTCTTCAAAATACGGCCTTTTTTCCCAAAATACCAGCTTTCTCACAAACACCTGTCATTTTCCAACCAAGGATGCTACTATCTCCCCAAAACAGCACTTTGCTGAGAAATACCTGACATTTGCTCTCCAAAATACTACTTGACACTCCTCCAGAGGACATTTTCTCCCCTATTTACCATGTTTTCTCCCCAGAGACCACTTGGCACACCAAAAAGACCACCGTTGCTCTCCAATACAAGACATTCTTTCCCACCCTTTCCCACTTTTCTCCCACAACTATCTCATTTGCTCCCAGAAATACCACTTTTCCTTGGGAAATTTCACCTTCTCTTCCAAAAAGAGGATATTTCCTCCCAGAAATACCCCTTCTCTTACAACTGCCACACGCTTTCTCCCAAAAAGCCTCCATGACAAGACCAAATGGGACACTTGCAACCAAGAAGAGGACACTTTCTCCCAGAAAGACCACTTTTCTCCCCAAGAGAGGAGGTTTTCTCTCAATTGGATGACATTTTCTGTAAGAAAGACTTGTTTTCTTCCCTCAGGAGGACATTTTCTTCCCCAAAGACGACATTTTCTCCCAGAAAATACCAGGTTTCTCTTAGAAATACCTCCACCTCCCCCGACTACATGACTTTGCCTCCCAGACACTTACCACGACTCCCAGATTTGGGGCATTTTCCAACAGAAATATCACTCCTTTGATCCCAAAAGATGGCCTTTTCCTCTCAAGCATCTTTCTTTTCTCACAAATACCTGGCATTTTCTCCCAGAAAGAAATACCATTTTTTTCACACATACATACACCTTTTTTTCCCCACACAGAGCTCATTTTCTCCCAGAAAATAACACGACTCTTCCGGAATACTTCCTATTTCCTCCCCCAATATATACAACATTACACTCCTCAAGAGGACAGTTTCTCCCAGAAATGTGGCAATTGATCACACATACACCATTTTTATCCCCAAGAGAGCTCATTTTCTCCCAGAAATACCACTACTCCAAGAAATAGCTCCCATTTTCTAAAAAAAAAATGCTGCTTTACCCTCCTCAAGATCACACTTACTCCCATCAAGATGGCATTTTGTCACAGAAATACCAGCTTCTGCCCCCCAAAATAGGACATTTTCTCCCAAAACAAGACATTTTCTCCCAGAAATACCACTTCTCTTAGAAATACCTCCCACTTCATCCCAAGAATAGTACTTGACGCTCCTCAAGATCACACTCACTCCCATCAAAATGGCCTTTTCTCAAGGATAGACCAGGTTTCTCCCAAATACACAACATTTTCTCCCACAAAGACCAGGTTTCTCCCAAAGATGGCATACATTCCCCCAGAAATTCCTGCTTATTCTTCAAAATACGGCCTTTTTCCCCAAAATACCAGCTTTCTCACAAACACCTGTCATTTTCCAACCAAGGATGCTACTACCTCCCCGAAACAGCACTTTGCTGAGAAATACCTGACATTTGCTCTCCAAAATACTACTTCACACTCCTCCAGAGGACATTTTCTCCCGTACTTACCATGTTTTCTCCCCAAGAGACCACTTGGCACACCAAAAAGACCACCGTTGCTCTCCAATACAAGACATTCTTTCCCACCCTTTCCCACTTTTCTCCCACAACTGTCTCATTTGCTCCCAGAAATACCACTTTTCCTGTGGAAATTTCACCTTCTCTTCCAAAAAGAGGATATTTCCTCCCAGAAATACCCCTTCTCTTACAACTGCCACACGCTTTCTCCCAAAAAGCCTCCATGACAAGACCAAATGGGACACTTGCAACCAAGAAGAGGACACTTTCTCCCAGAAAGACCACTTTTCTCCCCAAGAGAGGAGATTTTCTCCCATTGGATGTCATTTTGGGGAAGAAAGACCTGTTTTCTTCCCTCAGGAGGACATTTTCTTCCCCAAAGACGACATTTGCTCCCAGAAATACCGCTACTCTTAGAAATACCTCCATTTCCTCCCAAATCGACTACATGACTCGCCTCCTGATGACACTTAACTCCCAGATTTGGGGCATTTTCTAACAGAAATATCACTTTGATCCCAAAGAGATGGCCTTTTCCCTCTCAAGCATCTCTTTTCTCACAAATACCTGGCATTTTCTCCCAGAAACACCAGCTTTCTCACACATACATCACCTTCTTCCCCCCACATCAGACATTTTCTCCCAGAAATACCACGACTCTTTGGAATATTTCCCATTTCCTCCCTTATACACAACATTACACTCCTCACGAGGACAGTTTCTCCCAGAAATGTGGCATTTTATCACACATACACCATTTTTATCCCCAAGAGAGCTCATTTTCTCCCAGAAATACCACTACTCCAAGAAATAGCTCCCATTTTCTAAAAAAAATGCTGCTTTACCCTCAAGATCACACTTACTCCCATCAAGATGGCATTTTGTCACAGAAATACCAGCTTCTGCCCCCCAAAATAGGACATTTTCTCCCAAAACAAGACATTTTCTCCCAGAAATACCACTTCTCTTAGAAATACCTCCCACTTCATCCCAAGAATACTACTTGACGCTCCTCAGGATCACACTTACTCCCATCAAGATGGCCTTTTCTCAAGGATAGACCAGGTTTCTCCCAAATACACGACATTTTCTCCCACATAGACCAGGTTTCTCCCAAAGATGGCATACATTCCCCCAGAAATTCCTGCTTATTCTTCAAAATACGGCCTTTTTCCCCAAAATACCAGCTTTCTCACAAACACCTGTCATTTTCCAACCAAGGATGCTACTATCTCCCCAAAACTGCACTTTGCTGAGAAATACCTGACATTTGCTCTCCAAAATACTACTTGACACTCCTCCAGAGGACATTTTCTCCCGTACTTACCATGTTTTCTCCCCAAGAGACCACTTGGCACACCAAAAAGACCACCGTTGCTCTCCAATACAAGACATTCTTTCCCACCCTTTCCCACTTTTCTCCCACAACTATCTCATTTGCTCCCAGAAATACCACTTTTCCTGTGGAAATTTCACCTTCTCTTCCAAAAAGAGGATATTTCCTCCCAGAAATACCCCTTCTCTTACAACTGCCACACGCTTTCTCCCAAAAAGCCTCCATGACAAGACCAAATGGGACACTTGCAACCAAGAAGAGGACACTTTCTCCCAGAAATACCACTTTTCTCCCCAAGAGAGGAGGTTTTCACCCAATTGGATGACATTTTCTGAAAGAAAGACCTGTTTTCTTCCCACAAGAGGACGTTTTCGTCCCAAGGACGACTTTTTCTCCCAGAAACTCCAGGTTTCTCACAGATACATGACCTTCTCCTCCCACATCAGACATTTTCTCCCCCCCAAATACCAAAAACTTGGGGCTCTGCTCCCAGAAATACCACTCTTCCTCGGATATTTCCCATTCCCTCCCTAATCTACAACATTACACTCTTCAAGAGGACAGTTTCTCCCAGAAATGTGGCATTTTTTCTCCCAGAAATAACACGACTCTTCGGAATACTTCCTCCCGATTTCCTCCCCATATACCACATTTCTCCAACTTTTCTCACAGGACAGAGAGGACATTTTCTCCCAGAAACCTCCCAGAAATGTGCATCTTTTCTCCCACAAACCTGACCCTCCTCAGATTCATTTCTCCCAAAATTTTCTCCCAGAAAGACCTCTTTCTCCCAAAAGAAAACACTTTTTTCCCAGTCCAAAATAGACATTTTCTCCCAGAATTTTCTCCCAGAAATACACGACCTTTGAATATTTCCCATTTCCTCCCTTATATACAACATACACCATTTCTCCCAAGAGGACAGTTTCTCCCAGAAATAAACAGTGGCATTTTCCACACATACACCATTTTTATCCCAAAGAGAGCTCATTTTCTCCCAGAAAAACCACTTTTACTCCAAGAAATTTTCTCCCAGAAATCCCATTTTCTAAAAAAAAATGCTGCTTTACCCTCCTCAAGATCACACTTACTCCCATCAAGATGGCATTTTGTCACTGGGATACCAGCTTCTGCCTCCCAAAATAGGACATTTTCTCCCAGAAATACCACTTCTCTTAGAAATACCTCCCATTTCATCCCAATACTACTTGACGCTCCTCAGGATCACACTTACTCATATCAAGATGGCCTTTTCTCAAGGATAGACCAGGTTTCTCCCAAATACACGACATTATCTCCCACAGAAACCAGGTTTCTCCCAATGATGGCGTACATTCCCCAGAAATTCCTTCTTTTTCTTCAAAATACAGTCTTTTTTCCAAAATACCCGCTTTCTCACAAACACCTGTCATTTTCCAACCAAGGATGCTACTATCTCCCCAAAACTGCACTTTGCTGAGAAATACCTGACATTTGCTCTCCAAAATACAACTTGACATTCCTCCAGAGGACATTTTCTCCACTATTTACCATGTTTTCTCCCCAAGAGACCACTTGGCACACCAAAAAGACAACCATTGCTCTCCAATACAAGACGTTCTTTCCCACCCTTTCCCACTTGTTTCTCTCATCTCTGTCTTTTGCTCCCTGAAGTTCCTGCTTTCTCCACATTTGATGACATTTTCTATCTGAAATGCCCTTTTTTCACCCAGAGGATGGCATTTGATCCAATAAGAACACTAGCTCCCAGAAATACCAGCTTTCTCCTATCCAATGAGATTAGCTCCCAGAAATACTGCTTTTTGCCCAAACACATAATACATTCCACCACAACTATCATATTTTAATCCTAAAGAATACATTTGCTACCAGACCTATGGCATTTCCTCCCAGAAATATCACCTTTCTCCCAAATACGTGGCTTTTCCTCCCACAAGTCCTACTTGGCCATCCGAAAGAGGACATTTCCTCCTCAAAGAAGGAGACTTGCCCCCTGAAAAACCAGCTTTCTCCCCTAATAGATAACGTTTTCTACCAGAAATACAGCTTTTCTTAGATATGCTTCACCATTCATCCACAAAATACTAGATGACAATGCCAAAGGCGACTTTTTCCAACAAAAATACCATCTTTTCTCTCCCAGATATCACCATTCTCCCAAACAGAAGACATTTTCTACCACAAGTACTACTTCACACTCCACAGGATGATACTTGCCATCACACTTTTCTAGACTTCATATCACAGTTTCCTCCCAAATTAGATTTCCTTCCAGACATACCAGCATTCCCCGAAATAGAGGACATTTTCCCCCGGAAATACCATCTTTTCTCCCACAGATGCCAGCTTTCTTTGAAATACTTCCCATTTCCTCCCAATTAGGCTATATGGCACTTAGTTATGCCCAATCCTACGGCTTTTTATCACACAAGTTGCATTTTTGTCCCAAATATACGACATATAAGGACAGCGATACCATTTTTCTCCCATGTTTGGGACATTTTCTGCCAGAAATACCAGTTCTCTCTTCACTGTGGGACGTTTCCTTCCTGAAATATTCGCTTTGTCACCAATACATCATCTCTCCCTCCCTCAATCAAAAGATGAGACTGTTTCCAGGGAATACCAGCTTTCTTGAAAATACCTCATACTTTCTCCAAGAAGTTCGTTAGTATAATCCTCAAGATGACACTTGCACCCAAAACTAGGAGATTTTCCCTCCGAAATGCATGCTTCTCCCTCCATGAACGGCATCTTCTCCCCAAATTAGGACATGATCTCCCAGAAATACCACATTTCTCCAATCCAATGACATGATCGCCCGGAAATACAGCCTTTCGCCAAATCGATGACATTTTCCTCTAGAAGTGTCCCAATTCCCCCAAATACATGACATTTTTTCCCCACAGAAGGAGATTTCATTTATTCATGAAAAACCGTGATTCTCCCAAAGAGATGACATTTTCTACCAGAAATACCAGAAAAAGGTTTGCTTAAATATACGTCCTGGTTTTTGGGTGGTTCTCCGTTTCGACAATTCTGAAGCCTGTGACGAAAATGTATATAGATAGGAAAAGCTTCTCTACTAAGACATTTCTTGCATTCTGGGATGAAAAAGAGAAAAATGGAGAGCACTTCCTAAGAAGGCAACTGAATATTCGGGAACCTGCAGACGTGGTGCTCTCACGGAGAACGTTATAGAAAGTGGAGAGCGATCGATTCTTGCCTGCGCACAAAAAGCCCCCTGTTCGGAGGAAAAGCATTAGGCTGAATTCGCACGGTCTCGGCATAAGAAACCGCTACTTGGCTCTCGTGGGTCGAAAGCGGCACTCGCGCTGAACCGCTCCGGAGAGTTTGCAGTTGCTGGCCGGTAAATCGCGGTTCTCCCCGAATGCCGCTTTCAGCCGTCAGCAGCGGTTCCGTTTCTCTCGGATGCCGGGAAAGAGCGACTTCAGCCGGATGCTTTTCTCCGACGAGCGGCTTCTTCCGCGCACATCGCAATGGAGCACTTCTGACTTCTCCTTGCGTCCATGCCTTCTGCACTACGCTTCTCTCTCTTTCTTATCCTTTCATTCCTAGCGACATTTCGTTTTTGAGTGTTTATCCGATGCTACACGTCAGCATTCTGCGACGAAAAGAGTAGAAGTGAGCAACCCCTCTAATAAGGCAGCTAGAAGTTCGAGGTTCGACACACGTTGTGCCCTCAGGGAGCACGTTACAGAAAGTGGAGAGTTGTGGATTCTATCCTGCGGAGAAAAAACCCCCTGTTTTCAGACAATGCAGTATGCTGAATTCGCACGGTCTCGGCATAAGAAACCGCTACTTGGCTCTCGTGGGTCGAAAGCGGCACTCGCGCTGAACCGCTGAGGAGAGTTTGCAGTTGCTGGCCGGTAAATCGCGGTTCTCCCCGAATGCCGCTTTCAGCCGTCAGCAGCGGTCCCGTTTCTCTCGGATGCCGGGAAAGAGCGACTTCAGCCGGATGCTTTTCTCCGACGAGCGGCTTCTTCCGCGCACATCGCAATGGAACGCTTCTGACTTCTCCTTGCGTCCATGCCTTCTGCACTACGCTTCTCTCTCATTCTTATCCCTTCATTCCTAGCGACATTTCGCTTTTGAGTGTTTATCCGATGCTACACGTCAGCATTCTATGACGAATAGAGTAGAAGTGAAAAACTCCACTAATAAGGCAGCGAGAAGTTCGAGGAGCGACACACGTTGTGCCCTCAGGGAGCACGTTACAGAAAGTGGAGAGTTGTGGATTCTATCCTGCGGAGAAAAAACCCCCTGTTTTCAGACAATGCAGTATGCTGAATTCGCACGGTCTCGGCATAAGAAACCGCTACTTGGCTCTCGTGGGTCGAAAGCGGCACTCGCGCTGAACCGCTCCGGAGAGTTTGCAGTTGCTGGCCGGTAAATCGCGGTTCTCCCCGAATGCCGCTTTCAGCCGTCAGCAGCGGTCTCGTTTCTCTCGGATGCCGGGAAAGAGCGACTTCAGCCGGATGCTTTTCTCCGACGAGCGGCTTCTTCCGCGCACATCGCAATGGAACGCTTCTGACTTCTCCTTGCGTCCATGCCTTCTGCACTACGCTTCTCTCTCTTTCTTATCCTTTCATTCCTAGCGACATTTCGCTTTTGAGTGTTTATCCGATGCTACACGTCAGCATTCTATGACGAATAGAGTAGAAGTGAAAAACTCCACTAATAAGGCAGCGAGAAGTTCGAGGAGCGACACACGTTGTGCCCTCAGGGAGCACGTTACAGAAAGTGGAGAGTTTTGGATTCTATCCTGCGGAGAAAAACCCCCTGTTTTCAGACAATGCAGTATGCTGAATTCGCACGGTCTCGGCATAAGAAACCGCTACTTGGCTCTCGTGGGTCGAAAGCGGCACTCGCGCTGAACCGCTCCGGAGAGTTTGCAGTTGCTGGCCGGTAAATCGCGGTTCTCCCCGAATGCCGCTTTCAGCCGTCAGCAGCGGTCTCGTTTCTCTCGGATGCCGGGAAAGAGCGACTTCAGCCGGATGCTTTTCTCCGACGAGCGGCTTCTTCCGCGCACATCGCAATGGAACGCTTCTGACTTCTCCTTGCGTCCATGCCTTCTGCACTACGCTTCTCTCTCTTTCTTATCCTTTCATTCCTAGCGACATTTCGCTTTTGAGTGTTTATCCGATGCTACACGTCAGCATTCTATGACGAATAGAGTAGAAGTGAAAAACTCCACTAATAAGGCAGCGAGAAGTTCGAGGAGCGACACACGTTGTGCCCTCAGGGAGCACGTTACAGAAAGTGGAGAGTTGTGGATTCT
>JARXNR010000201.1:0-20893 GCA_036346035.1 Crossoptilon crossoptilon | reverse complement strand
AGTGTGATCTTGAGGAGTGTCAAGTAGTATTCTTGGGATGAAGTGGGAGGTATTTCTAAGAGAAGTGGTATTTCTGGGAGCAAATGTCTTGTTTTGGGAGAAAATGTCCTATTTTGGGGGGCAGAAGCTGGTATTTCTGTGACAAAATGCCATCCTGATGGGAGTGAGTGTGATCTTGAGGAGTGTAAAGCAGTATTTTTGTGGGGATAAAAATGGTGTATGTGTGATAAAACGCCAGATTGCCTGAAGAAACTGTCCTCTTGAGGAGTGTAATGTTGTATATCAGGAAGGAAATGGGAAATATTCCGAAGAGTCGTGGTATTTCTGGGAGAAAATGTCTGATGTGGGGGGGAGAAGGTCATGTATGTGTGAGAAAGCTGTTGTTTCTGGGAGAAAATGCCAGGTATTTGTGAGAAAAGCGATGCTTGAGAGGGAAAAGGCCATCTCTTGGGGATCAAAGTGGTATTTCTGGGAGAAAATGCCCCAAATCCGGGAGTAAGTGTCATCAGGATTCGAGTCATGGAGTCAATCTGGGAGGAAATGGAGGTATTTCTAAGAGTAGCGGGATTTCTGGGAACAAATGTCGTCTTTGGGGAAGAAAATGTCAACTTGAGGGAAGAAAACTAGCCTGTCTTCCTGAAACTGTCATCTAACTGGGAGAAAATCTCCTCTGTTGGGGAGAAAAGTGGTCTTTCTGGGAGAAAGTGTCCTCTTCTTGGTTACAAGTGTCCCATTTGGTCTTGCCATGGAAGCTTTTTGGGAGAAAGCGTGAGGCAGTTGTAAGAGAATGGGGTACTTCTCGGGGGAAATATCCTCGTTTTGGAAGAGAAGGTGAAATTTCCACAGGAAAAGTGGTATTTCTGGGAGCAAATGAGATAGTTGAGGGAGAAACGTGGGCAAGGGTGGGAAAGAATGTCTTGTATTGGAGAGCAACTGTGGTCTTTTTGGTGTGCCGAGTGGTCTCTTGGGGAGAAAACATGGTAAGTAGGGGAGAAAATGTCCTCTGGAGGAATGTCAAGTAGTATTTTGGAGAGCAAATGTCAGGTATTTCTCAGCAAAGTGCTGTTTTGGGGAGATAGTAGCATCCTTGGTTGGAAAATGACAGGTGTTTGTGAGAGAGCTGGTATTTTGGGAAAAAAAGACCGTTTTTTGAAGAAAAAGTAGGAATTCCTGGGGGAATGTATGCCATCTTTGGGAGAAACCTGGTCTACGTGGGGGAAAATGTTGAGTATTTGGGAGAAAACTGGTCTATCTGGGAGAAAATGCCCCAAATCTGGGAGTAAGTGTCATCATGAGGCGAGTCATGGAGTCGATTTGGGAGGAAATGGAGGTATTTCTAAGAGCAGCAGTATTTCTGGGAGCAAATGTCGTCTTTGGGGAAGAAAATGCCCTCCTGAGAGAAGAAAACAGGTCTTTCTTCCCCAAAATGACATCCAATTGGGAGAAAATGTCCTCTCTTGGGGAGAAAAGTGGTCTTTCTGGGAGAAAGTGTCCTCTTCTTGGTTGCAGGTGTCCCATTTGGTCTTGTCATGGAGGCTTTTTGGGAGAAAGCGTGTGGCAGTTGTAAGAGAAGGGGTACTTCTCGGAAGAAATATCCTCATTTTGGAAGAGAAGGTGAAATTTCCAAGGGAAAAGTGGTATTTCTGGGGGCAAATGAGATAGTTGAGGGAGAAAAGTGGGAACCGGTGGGAAAGAATGTCTTGTATTGGAGAGCAACTGTGGTCTTTTTGGTGTGCCAAGTGGTCTCTTGGGGAGAACACATGGTAAATAGGGGAGAAAATGTCCTCTGGAGGAATGTCAAGTAGTATTTTGGAGATCAAATGTCAGGTATTTCTCAGCAAAGTGCTGTATTTTTGGGATAGTAGCATCCTTGGTTGGAAAATGGCAGGTGTTTGTGAGAAAGCTGGTCGTGTGGGGAAGTAAGGCCATGTTTTCAAGAAAAAGCATGAATTGCTGGGGGACTGTATGCCATGTTTGGGAGAAAAAACCGGGTTTGTGGGAGAAAATGTCGTGTATTTGGGAGAAACCTGGTCTAACTGGGAGAAAAGGCCATCTTGCTGGGAGTGAGTGTGATCTTGAGGAGCGTCAAGTAGTATTCTTGGGATGAAACTTCTCTTCTAAGAGAAGTGGTATTTCTGGGAGCAAATGTCTTGTTTTGGGAGAAAATGTCCTATTCTGGGGGCAGAAGCTGGTATTTCTGTGACAAAATGCCATCCTGATGGGAGTGAGTGTGATCTTGAGGAGTGTAAAGCAGTATTTTTGTTAGAAAACGGTAGTTATTTCTTGGAGTAGTGGTATTTCTGGGAGAAAATGCCCCAAATCTGGGAGTAAGTGTCATCATGAGGCGAGTCATGGAGTCGATTTGGGAGGAAATGGAGGTATTTCTAAGAGTAGTGGTATTTCTGGGAGCAAATGTCATCTTTGGGGAAGAAAATTTCCTCTTGAGAGAAGAAAACATGTCTTTCTTACAGAAAATGACATCCAATTGGGAGAAAATGTCCTCTGTTGGGGAGAAAAGTGGTCTTTCTGGGAGAAAATGTCCTCTTCTTGGTTGCAAGTGTCCCATTTGGTCTTGTCATGGAGGCTTTTTGGGGTCTTGTCATGGAGGCTTTTTGGGAGAAAGCGTGAGGCAGTTGTAAGAGAAGGGGAATTTCTGGGAGAAAAAAACCTCGTTTTGGAAGAGAAGATGAAATTTCCACAGGAAAAGTGGTATTTCTGGGAGCAAATGAGATAGTTGAGGGAGAAAAGTGGGAAAGGGTGGGAAAGAATGTCTTGTATTGGAGAGCAACTGTGGTCTTTTTGGTGTGCTAAGCGGTCTCTTGTGGAGAAAACATGGCAAATGGGGGAGAAAATGTCCTCTGGAGGAATGTCAAGTAGTATTTTGGAGAGCAAATGTCAGGTATTTCTCAGCAAAGTGCTTTTTCGGGGAGATAGTAGCATGCTTGGTTGGAAACTGACAGGTGTTTGTGAGAAAGCTGGTATTTTGGGAAAAAAGGCCATGTTTTGAAGAAAAAGTAGGAATTTCTGGGGGAATGTATGCCATCTTTGCCAGAAACCAGGTCTTTGTGGGAGAAAATGTCGTGTATTTGGGAGAAACCTGGTCTATCTGGGAGAAAAGGCCATCTTGCTGGGAGTGAGTGTGATCTTGAGGAGTGTCAAGTAGTATTCTTGGGATGAAGTGGGAGGTATTTCTAAGAGAAGTGGTATTTCTGGGAGCAAATGTCTTGTTTTGGGAGAAAATGTCCTATTTTGGGGGGCAGAAGCTGGTATTTCTGTGACAAAATGCCATCCTGATGGGAGTGAGTGTGATCTTGAGGAGTGTAAAGCAGTATTTTTGTTGGAAAACGGGAGCTATTTCTTGGAGTAGTGGTATTTCTGGGAGAAAATGAGCTCTCTTGGGGATAAAAATGGTGTATGTGTGATAAAACGCCAGATTGCCTGAAGAAACTGTCCTCTTGAGGAGTGTAATGTTGTATATCAGGAAGGAAATGGGAAATATTCCGAAGAGTCGTGGTATTTCTGGGAGAAAAAAGTCTGATGTGGGGGGGGAAGGTCATGTATGTATGTGTGAGAAAGCTGTTGTTTTTGGGAGAAAATGCCAGGTATTTGTGTGAAAAAGCGATGCTTGAGAGGGAAAAAAGGCCATCTCTTTGGGATCAAAGTGGTATTTCTGGGAGAAAATGCCCCAAATCCGGGAGTAAGTGTCATCAGGAGGAGTTCATGAGTCATCATGGAGTCAATCTGGGAGGAAATGGAGGTATTTCTAAGAGTAGCGGGATTTCTGGGAACAAATGTGTCGTCTTTGGGGAAGAAAATGTCAACTTGAGGGAAGAAAACTAGCCTGTCTTCCTGAAACTGTCATCTAACTGGGAGAAAATCTCCTCTGTTGGGGAGAAAAGTGGTCTTTCTGGGAGAAAGTGTCCTCTTCTTGGTTACAAGTGTCCCATTTGGTCTTGCCATGGAAGCTTTTTGGGAGAAAGCGTGAGGCAGTTGTAAGAGAATGGGGTACTTCTCGGGGGAAATATCCTCGTTTTGGTGGCGAAGGTGAAATTTCCCAAGGAAAAGTGGTATTTCTTTGAGCAAATGAGATAGTTGAAGGAGAAAAGTGGGAAAGGGTGGGAAAGAATGTCTTGTATTGGAGAGCAACTGTGGTCTTTTTGGTGTGCCGAGTGGTCTCTTGGGGAGAACACATGGTAAGTACGGGAGAAAATGTCCTCTGGAGGAATGTCAAGTAGTATTTTGGAGAGCAAATGTCAGGTATTTCTCAGCAAAGTGCTGTTTTGGGGAGATAGTAGCATCCTTGGTTGGAAAATGACAGGTGTTTGTGAGAGAGCTGGTATTTTGGGAAAAAAGACCGTTTTTTGAAGAAAAAGTAGGAATTCCTGGGGGAATGTATGCCATCTTTGGGAGAAACCTGGTCTACGTGGGGGAAAATGTTGAGTATTTGGGAGAAAACTGGTCTATCTGGGAGAAAATGCCCCAAATCTGGGAGTAAGTGTCATCATGAGGCGAGTCATGGAGTCGATTTGGGAGGGGAATGGAGGTATTTCTAAGAGCAGCAGTATTTCTGGGAGCAAATGTCGTCTTTGGGAAAAAATGCCTCCTGAGAGAAGAAAAAACAGGTCTTTCTTCCCAAAAATGACATCCAATTGGGAGAAAATGTCCTCTCTTGGGGAGAAAAGTGGTCTTTCTGGGAGAAAGTGTCCTCTTCTTGGTTGCAAGTGTCCCATTTGGTCTTGTCATGGAGGCTTTTTGGGAGAAAGCGTGTGGCAGTTGTAAGAGAAGGGGTACTTCTCGGCGGAAATATCCACATTTTGGAAGAGAAGGTGAAATTTCCCAAAGGGAAAAGTGGTATTTCTGGGAGCAAATGAGATAGTTGAGGGAGAAAAGTGGGAACCGGTGGGAAAGAATGTCTTGTATTGGAGAGCAACTGTGGTCTTTTTGGTGTGCCAAGTGGTCTCTTGGGGAGAACACATGGTAAATAGGGGAGAAAATGTCCTCTGGAGGAATGTCAAGTAGTATTTTGGAGATCAAATGTCAGGTATTTCTCAGCAAAGTGCTGTATTTCTCAGGGGAGATAGTAGCATCCTTGGTTGGAAAATGGCAGGTGTTTGTGAGAAAGCTGGTATTTTGGGGAAGTAAGGCCATGTTTTCAAGAAAAAGCATGAATTCCTGGGGGAATGTATGCCATGTTTGGGAGAAACCGGGTCTTTGTGGGAGAAAATGTCGTGTATTTGGGAGAAACCTGGTCTAACTGGGAGAAAAGGCCATCTTGCTGGGAGTGAGTGTGATCTTGAGGAGCGTCAAGTAGTATTCTTGGGATGAAACTTCTCTTCTAAGAGAAGTGGTATTTCTGGGAGCAAATGTCTTGTTTTGGGAGAAAATGTCCTATTCTGGGGGCAGAAGCTGGTATTTCTGTGACAAAATGCCATCCTGATGGGAGTGAGTGTGATCTTGAGGAGTGTAAAGCAGTATTTTTGTTAGAAAACGGTAGTTATTTCTTGGAGTAGTGGTATTTCTGGGAGAAAATGCCCCAAATCTGGGAGTAAGTGTCATCATGAGGCGAGTCATGGAGTCGATTTGGGAGGAAATGGAGGTATTTCTAAGAGTAGTGGTATTTCTGGGAGCAAATGTCATCTTTGGGGAAGAAAATTTCCTCTTGAGAGAAGAAAACATGTCTTTCTTCCCCAAAATGACATCCAATTGGGAGAAAATGTCCTCTGTTGGGGAGAAAAGTGGTCTTTCTGGGAGAAAATGTCCTCTTCTTGGTTGCAAGTGTCCCATTTGGTCTTGTCATGGAGGCTTTTTGGGAGAAAGCGTGAGGCAGTTGTAAGAGAAGGGGAATTTCTGGGAGAAAAAAACCTCGTTTTGGAATAGAAGATGAAATTTCCACAGGAAAAGTGGTATTTCTGGGAGCAAATGAGATAGTTGAGGGAGAAAAGTGGGAAAGGGTGGGAAAGAATGTCTTGTATTGGAGAGCAACTGTGGTCTTTTTGGTGTGCTAAGCGGTCTCTTGTGGAGAAAACATGGCAAATGGGGGAGAAAATGTCCTCTGGAGGAATGTCAAGTAGTATTTTGGAGAGCAAATGTCAGGTATTTCTCAGCAAAGTGCTTTTTCGGGGAGATAGTAGCATGCTTGGTTGGAAACTGACAGGTGTTTGTGAGAAAGCTGGTATTTTGGGAAAAAAGGCCATGTTTTGAAGAAAAAGTAGGAATTTCTGGGGGAATGTATGCCATCTTTGCCAGAAACCAGGTCTTTGTGGGAGAAAATGTCGTGTATTTGGGAGAAACCTGGTCTATCTGGGAGAAAAGGCCATCTTGCTGGGAGTGAGTGTGATCTTGAGGAGTGTCAAGTAGTATTCTTGGGATGAAGTGGGAGGTATTTCTAAGAGAAGTGGTATTTCTGGGAGCAAATGTCTTGTTTTGGGAGAAAATGTCCTATTTTGGGGGGCAGAAGCTGGTATTTCTGTGACAAAATGCCATCCTGATGGGAGTGAGTGTGATCTTGAGGAGTGTAAAGCAGTATTTTTGTTGGAAAACGGGAGCTATTTCTTGGAGTAGTGGTATTTCTGGGAGAAAATGAGCTCTCTTGGGGATAAAAATGGTGTATGTGTGATAAAACGCCAGATTGCCTGAAGAAACTGTCCTCTTGAGGAGTGTAATGTTGTATATCAGGAAGGAAATGGGAAATATTCCGAAGAGTCGTGGTATTTCTGGGAGAAAATGTCTGATGTGGGGGGGAGAAGGTCATGTATGTGTGAGAAAGCTGTTGTTTCTGGGAGAAAATGCCAGGTATTTGTGAGAAAAGCGATGCTTGAGAGGGAAAAGGCCATCTCTTGGGGATCAAAGTGGTATTTCTGGGAGAAAATGCCCCAAATCCGGGAGTAAGTGTCATCAGGATTCGAGTCATGGAGTCAATCTGGGAGGAAATGGAGGTATTTCTAAGAGTAGCGGGATTTCTGGGAACAAATGTCGTCTTTGGGGAAGAAAATGTCAACTTGAGGGAAGAAAACTAGCCTGTCTTCCTGAAACTGTCATCTAACTGGGAGAAAATCTCCTCTGTTGGGGAGAAAAGTGGTCTTTCTGGGAGAAAGTGTCCTCTTCTTGGTTGCAAGTGTCCCATTTGGTCTTGCCATGGAAGCTTTTTGGGAGAAAGCGTGAGGCAGTTGTAAGAGAATGGGGTACTTCTCGGGGGAAATATCCTCGTTTTGGAAGAGAAGGTGAAATTTCCACAGGAAAAGTGGTATTTCTGGGAGCAAATGAGATAGTTGAGGGAGAAACGTGGGCAAGGGTGGGAAAGAATGTCTTGTATTGGAGAGCAACTGTGGTCTTTTTGGTGTGCCGAGTGGTCTCTTGGGGAGAAAACATGGTAAGTAGGGGAGAAAATGTCCTCTGGAGGAATGTCAAGTAGTATTTTGGAGAGCAAATGTCAGGTATTTCTCAGCAAAGTGCTGTTTTGGGGAGATAGTAGCATCCTTGGTTGGAAAATGACAGGTGTTTGTTTGTTGTAGAGCTGGTATTTTGGGAAAAAAAGACCGTTTTTTGAAGAAAAAGTAGGAATTCCTGGGGGAATGTATGCCAGCTTTGGGAGACAACTGGTCTCCGGGGGGGAAAATGTTGAGTGTTTTTGGGAGAAAAAAAAAAACTGGTCTCTGGGAGAAAATGCCCCAAATCTGGGAGTAAGTGTCATCATGAGGCGAGTCATGGAGTCGATTTGGGAGGAAATGGAGGTATTTCTAAGAGCAGCAGTATTTCTGGGAGCAAATGTCGTCTTTGGGGAAGAAAATGCCCTCCTGAGAGAAGAAAACAGGTCTTTCTTCCCCAAAATGACATCCAATTGGGAGAAAATGTCCTCTCTTGGGGAGAAAAGTGGTCTTTCTGGGAGAAAGTGTCCTCTTCTTGGTTGCAGGTGTCCCATTTGGTCTTGTCATGGAGGCTTTTTGGGAGAAAGCGTGTGGCAGTTGTAAGAGAAGGGGTACTTCTCGGAAGAAATATCCTCATTTTGGAAGAGAAGGTGAAATTTCCAAGGGAAAAGTGGTATTTCTGGGGGCAAATGAGATAGTTGAGGGAGAAAAGTGGGAACCGGTGGGAAAGAATGTCTTGTATTGGAGAGCAACTGTGGTCTTTTTGGTGTGCCAAGTGGTCTCTTGGGGAGAACACATGGTAAATAGGGGAGAAAATGTCCTCTGGAGGAATGTCAAGTAGTATTTTGGAGATCAAATGTCAGGTATTTCTCAGCAAAGTGCTGTTTTGGGGAGATAGTAGCATCCTTGGTTGGAAAATGGCAGGTGTTTGTGAGAAAGCTGGTATTTTGGGGAAGTAAGGCCATGTTTTCAAGAAAAAGCATGAATTCCTGGGGGAATGTATGCCATGTTTGGGAGAAACCGGGTCTTTGTGGGAGAAAATGTCGTGTATTTGGGAGAAACCTGGTCTAACTGGGAGAAAAGGCCATCTTGCTGGGAGTGAGTGTGATCTTGAGGAGCGTCAAGTAGTATTCTTGGGATGAAACTTCTCTTCTAAGAGAAGTGGTATTTCTGGGAGCAAATGTCTTGTTTTGGGAGAAAATGTCCTATTCTGGGGGCAGAAGCTGGTATTTCTGTGACAAAATGCCATCCTGATGGGAGTGAGTGTGATCTTGAGGAGTGTAAAGCAGTATTTTTGTTAGAAAACGGTAGTTATTTCTTGGAGTAGTGGTATTTCTGGGAGAAAATGCCCCAAATCTGGGAGTAAGTGTCATCATGAGGCGAGTCATGGAGTCGATTTGGGAGGAAATGGAGGTATTTCTAAGAGTAGTGGTATTTCTGGGAGCAAATGTCATCTTTGGGGAAGAAAATTTCCTCTTGAGAGAAGAAAACATGTCTTTCTTCCCCAAAATGACATCCAATTGGGAGAAAATGTCCTCTGTTGGGGAGAAAAGTGGTCTTTCTGGGAGAAAATGTCCTCTTCTTGGTTGCAAGTGTCAGCGTGAGGCAGTTGTAAGAGAAGGGGAATTTCTGGGAGAAAAAAACCTCGTTTTGGAAGAGAAGATGAAATTTCCACAGGAAAAGTGGTATTTCTGGGAGAAAAGCATCCGGCTGAAGTCGCTCTTTCCCGGCATCCGAGAGAAACGAGACCGCTGCTGAAGGCTGAAAGCGGCATTCGGGGAGAACCGCGATTTATCGGGCAGCAACTGCAAACGCTCCGTAGTGGTTAACAGCGAGTGGCGCTGTCCACCCACGAGAGCGAAGTAGTGGAATTCCGATGCCGAGAACGTGAGAATTCAGCATACTGCATTGCCTGAAAACAGGGGGTTTTTTCACCGTAGGAAAGAATCTACAACTCTCCACTTTCTGGAACGTGCTCCCTGAAAGCACAAACTGTGTCGCTCCTGGAACTTCTAGCTTCCTTATTTGTGGGGCTTTTCATTTCTATTCTATTCGTCACAGAATGCTGAAGTGTAGCATCGGATAAACACTCAAAAACGAAATGTCGCTAGGAATAAAGGGATAAGAATGAGAGAGAAGCGTAGTGCACAATGCATGGACACAAGGAGAAGTCAGAACTCCTCCTTTGCGATGTGCGCAGAAGAAGCCGCTGGTCGGAGAAAAGCATCCGGCTGAAGTCGCTCTTTCCCGGCATCCGAGAGAAACGAGACCGCTGCTGAAGGCTGCAAGCGGCATTCGGGGAAAACCGCGATTTACCGGCCAGCAACTGCAAACTCTCCGTAGCGGTTCGGCGCGAGTGCCGCTTTCGACACACTAGAGCGAAGTAGCGGTTTCCTATGCCGAGAACGTGCGAATTCAGCATACTGCATTGCCTGAAAACAGGGGTTTTTTTCTCCGTTGGAAAGAAGCCACAACTCTCCACTTTCTGTAACGTGCTCCCTGAAAGCACAACGTGTGTCGCACCTCGAACTTCTAGCTGCCTTATTAGTGGGGCTTTTCACTTCTTCTCTTTTCGTCACAGAATGCTGAAGTGTAGCATCGGACAAACACCCCAAAACGAAATGTCGCTAGGAATAAAGGGATAAGATTGAGAGAGAAGCGTAGTGCAGAATGCATGGACACAAGGAGAAGTCAGAACCTCTCCTTTGCGATGTGCGCAGAAGAAGCCGCTCGTCGGAGAAAAGCATCCGGCTGAAGTCGCTCTTTCCCGGCATCCGAGAGAAACGAGACCGCTGCTGAAGGCTGAAAGCGGCATTCGGGGAGAACCGCGATTTACCGGCCAGCAACTGCAAACTCTCCGTAGCGGTTCGGCGCGAGTGCCGCTTTCGACCCACTAGAGCGAAGTAGCGGTTTCCTATGCCGAGAACGTGCGAATTCAGCATACTGCATTGCCTGAAAACAGGGGTTTTTTTCTCCGCAGGAAAGAAGCCACAACTCTCCACTTTCTGTAACGTGCTCCCTGAAAGCACAACGTGTGTCGCACCTCGAACTTCTAGCTGCCTTATTAGTGGGGCTTTTCACTTCTTCTCTTTTCGTCACAGAATGCTGAAGTGTAGCATCGGACAAACACCCAAAAACGAAATGTCGCTAGGAATAAAGGGATAAGAATGAGAGAGAAGCGTAGTGCAGAATGCATGGACACAAGGAGAAGTCAGAACCGCTCCATTGCGATGTGCGCAGAAGAAGCCGCTCGTCGGAGAAAAGCATCCGGCTGAAGTCGCTCTTTCCCGGCATCCGAGAGAAACGAGACCGCTGCTGAAGGCTGCAAGCGGCATTCGGGGAGAACCGCGATTTATCGGGCAGCAACTGCAAACGCTCCGTAGTGGTTAACAGCGAGTGGCGCTGTCCACCCACGAGAGCGAAGTAGTGGAATTCCGATGCCGAGAACGTGCGAATTCAGCATCCTGCATTGCCTGAAAACAGGGGGTTTTTTCTCCGCAAGAAAGAAGCCACAACTCTCCACTTTCTGTAACGTGCTCCCTGAAAGCACAACGTGTGTCGCTCCTGGAACTTCTAGCTTCCTTATTTGTGGGGCTTTTCATTTCTATTCTATTCGTCACAGAATGCTGAAGTGTAGCATCGGATAAACACTCAGAAGCGGAATGTCGCTAGGAATAAAGGGATAAGAATGAGAGAGAAGCGTAGTGCACAATGCATGGACACAAGGAGAAGTCAGAACCTCTCCTTTGCGATGTGCGCAGAAGAAGCCGCTCGTCGGAGAAAAGCATCCGGCTGAAGTCGCTCTTTCCCGGCATCCGAGAGAAACGAGACCGCTGCTGAAGGCTGAAAGCGGCATTCGGGGAGAACCGCGATTTACCGGCCAGCAACTGCAAACTCTCCGGAGCGGTTCAGCGCGAGTGCCGCTTTCGACCCACCAGAGCGAAGTAGCGGTATTCCTATGCCGAGAACGTGCGAATTCAGCATCCTGCATTGCCTGAAAACAGGGGTTTTTTTCTCCGCAGGAAAGAAGCCACAACTCTCCACTTTCTGTAACGTGCTCCCTGAAAGCACAACGTGTGTCGCACCTCGAACTTCTAGCTGCCTTATTAGTGGGGCTTTTCACTTCTTCTCTTTTCGTCACAGAATGCTGAAGTGTAGCATCGGACAAACACCCAAAAACGAAATGTCGCTAGGAATAAAGGGATAAGAATGAGAGAGAAGCGTAGTGCAGAATGCATGGACACAAGGAGAAGTCAGAACCGCTCCATTGCGATGTGCGCAGAAGAAGCCGCTCGTCGGAGAAAAGCATCCGGCTGAAGTCGCTCTTTCCCGGCATCCGAGAGAAACGAGACCGCTGCTGAAGGCTGCAAGCGGCATTCGGGGAGAACCGCGATTTATCGGGCAGCAACTGCAAACGCTCCGTAGTGGTTAACAGCGAGTGGCGCTGTCCACCCACGAGAGCGAAGTAGTGGAATTCCGATGCCGAGAACGTGCGAATTCAGCATCCTGCATTGCCTGAAAACAGGGGGTTTTTTTCTCCGCAGGAAAGAAGCCACGACTCTCCACTTTCTGTAACGTCCTCCCTGAAAGCACAACGTGTGTCGCTCCTGGAACTTCTAGCTTCCTTATTTGTTGGGCTTTTCATTTCTATTCTATTCGTCACAGAATGCTGACGTGTAGCATCGGATAAACACTCAAAAACGAAATGTCGCTAGGAATAAAGGGATAAGAATGAGAGAGAAGCGTAGTGCAGAATGCATGGACACATGGAGAAGTCAGAACTCCTCCTTTGCGATGTGCGCAGAAGAAGCCGCTCGTCGGAGAAAAGCATCCGGCTGAAGTCGCTCTTTCCCGGCATCCGAGAGAAACGAGACCGCTGCTGAAGGCTGAAAGCGGCATTCGGGGAGAACCGCGATTTACCGGCCAGCAACTGCTAACGCTCCGTAGCGGATAACAGAGAGTGGCGCTGTCTACCAACGAGAGCGAAATAGCCGTATTTCTATGCCGACAACGAGCGAATTCAGCATACTGCATTGCCTGAAAACAGGGGGTTTTTTCTCCGCAGGAAAGAAGCCACAACTCTCCACTTTCTGTAACGTGCTCCCTGAATGCACAACGTGTGTCGCACCTCGAACTTCTAGCTGAATTGTTATACTGTTTACCGGGCAGCAACTGCAAACTCTCCGTAGCGCGTTCAGCGCGAGTGCCGCTTTCGACCCACGAGAGCGAAATAGCGGAATTGCGATGCCGAGAACGTGCGAATTCAGCCTAATGCTTTTCCTCCGAACAGGGGGTTTTTTGTCCGCAGGCAAGAATCGATCGCTCTCCACTTTCTATAACGTTCTCCGTGAGAGCACCACGTCTGCAGGTTCCCGAATATTCAGTTGCCTTATTAGGAAGTGCTCTCCATTTTTCTCTTTTTCATCCCAGAATGCAAGAAATGTCTTAGTAGAGAAGCTTTTCCGATCTATACATTTTCGTCACAGGCTTCAGAATTGTAGAAACGGAGAACCACCCAAAAACCAGGACGTATATTTAAGAAAACCTTTTTCTGGTATTTCTGGTAGAAAATGTCATCTCTTTGGGAGAATCATGGTTTTCCATGAATAAATGAAATCTCCTTCTGTGGGGAGAAAATGTCATGTATTTGGGGGAAATGGGACACTTCTAGTGGAAAATGTCATCGATTTGGCGAAAGGCTGTATTTCCGGGCGATAATGTCATTGGATTGGAGAAATGTGGTATTTCTGGGAGAGAATGTCCTAATTTGGGGAGAAGATGCCGTTCATGGAGGGAGAAGCATGCATTTCGGAGAGAAAATCTCCCAGTTTTGGATGAAAGTGTCATCTTGAGGATTATACTAACGAACTTCTTGGAGAAAGTATGAGGTATTTTCAAGAAAGCTGGTATTCCCTGGAAACAGTCTCATCTTTTGATTGAGGGAGGGAGAGATGATGTATTGGTGACAAAGCGAATATTTCAGGAAGGAAACGTCCCACATTTAAGAGAGAACTGGTATTTCTGGCAGAAAATGTCCCAAACATGGGAGAAAAATGGTATCGCTGTCATTATATGTCGTATATTTGGGACAAAAATGCAACTTGTGTGATAAAAAGCCGTAGGATTGGGCACAAATAAGTGCCATATAGCCTAATGGGGAGGAAATGGGAAGTATTTCAAAGAAAGCTGGCATCTGTGGGAGAAAAGATGGTATTTCCGGGGGAAAATGTCCTCTATTTCGGGGAATGCTGGTATGTCTGGAAGGAAATCTAATTTGGGAGGAAACTGATATGAAGTCTAGAAAAGTGTGATGGCAAGCATCATCCTGTGGAGTGTGAAGTAGCACTTGTGGTAGCAAATGTCATCTGTTTGGGAGAATGGTGATATCTGGGGGAGAAAAGATGGTATTTTTGTTGGAAAAAGTCACCTTTGGCATTGTCATCTAGTATTTTGTGGATGAATGGTGAAGCATATCTAAGAAAAGCTGTATTTCTGGTAGAAAACGTTATCTATTAGGGGAGAAAGCTGGTTTTTCAGGGGGCAAGTCTCCTTCTTGGGGGAGGAAATGTCCTCTTTCGGATGGCCAAGTAGGACTTGTGGGAGGAAAAGCCACGTATTTGGGAGAAAGGTGGTATTTCTGGGAGGAAATGCCATAGGTCTGGTAGCAAATGTATTCTTTAGGATTAAATTACGATAGTAGTGGTGGAATAGATCATGTGTTTGGGCAAAAAGCAGCATTTCTGGGAGCTAATCTCATTGGATTGGAGAAAGCTGGTATTTCTGGGAGCGAATGTGTTCTTTTTGGAAGAAAATGCCATCCTCTGGGTGAAAAACGGGCATTTCAGATAGAAAATGTCATCAAATGTGGAGAACGCTGGAACTTCAGAGAGCAAATGACAGAGACGAGGGAAAAAAGTGGGAAAGGGTGGGAAAGAATGTCTTGTATTGGAGAGCGACTGCGGTCTTTTTGGTGTGCCAAGTGGTCTCTTGGGGAGAAAACATGGTAAATAGGAGAGAAAATGTCCTCTGGAGGAGTGTCAAGTAGTATTTTGGAGAGCAAATGTCAGGTATTTCTCAGAAAACTGCTTTTTCGGGGTGGTAGTAGCATGCTTGGTTGGAAAATGACAGGTGTTTGTGAGAAAGCTGGTATTTTGGGGAAAAAGGCCGTAGTTTGAAGAAAAGGCAGGTTATTCTGGGGGAATGTATGCCATCGTTGGGAGAAAACGGGTGTTGGTGGGAGAAAATGTCGTGTATTTGGGAGAAACCTGGTCTATGTGGGAGAAAAGGCCATCTTGATGGGAGTGAGTGTGATCTTGAGGAGCGTCAAGTAGTATTCTTGGGATGAAATGGGAGGTATTTCTAAGAGAAGTGGTATTTCTGGGAGAAAATGTCCTATTTTGGGGGGTAGAAGCTGGTATTTCTGTGACAAAATGCCATCTTGATGGGAGAAAGTGTGATCTTGAGGAGTGTAAAGCAGCTTTTCTTAGAAATTTTTCTTTGAAAATGGGAGCTATTTCTTGGAGTAGTGGTATTTCTGGGAGAAAAGAGCTCTCTTTCGGGGATAAAAAAAATGGTGTATTTGTGATCCAAAGTGGTATTTCCGATGCCAAAATGTCCATTTTGGGAGAAAAAAAACTGTCCTCTTGAGGAGTGTAATGTTGTATATATAGGGAGGGGGAAATGGGAAATATTCCGAAAAGTCCAGGTATTTCTGGGAGAAAATGTCCTCTTTTTGGAGAAAAAAAAGTCATCTTGAGGATTGTATATGAAGAAAAGGCTTCATATTTTGGGAGAAAAACTGGTATTTCTGGGAAAAAATGCTTTTGGGAGAAAAGGCCAACGGCCGTCTGATTGTTAGGAGTGTGAGTAGTGTAATTGGGAGGAAAATGTGAAGTATTTCTTCTAGAAAAGCTGGTATTTCTGGGAGAAAAATGTCATCTTTGGGGAAAAAAATGGTATTTCCGTGGGAAAAAAAGTCCTCTCTTCTGAGGGAAAATGGTATGTCTGGCAGGAAAATCTATTTCTGGAGGAAACAGCAATAGGAAGGATAGAAAAGTGGTCTTTCTGGTTGAAAAAAGTGTCCTCTCTTTTGGGAGAAGGTGGTATTTTCTGGGCAAAAAGGTATTTTTGGGGGAAATGTGTGTCAGTTCATAAGGGAAGGGTATTTCTGGGAGGAAATCATTTGGGAGAATGCTCAGGTTGGAAAAGACCTTCAAGATCATCAAGTCCAGCCACAACCTAACCATACTACCCTAACTCTAACAACCCTCTGCTAAATCATGTCCCTGAGCACCACATCCAAACGGTTTTTTTTGGACATCCAGGGATGGTGACTCAACCACCTCCCTGGGGAGCCTATTCCAAGTGCTTAACAACCCCTTCCATGGAAGGAGTTTTTTTGATGAGCAAATGTAAAATATTTCAGACAGCACAAAGCAGAACTTACAGACTCATTTTTTACATGGAAAATCCACAGAGAATTGGTGGAAAGCAATTTTGGAAAAAAATTATTATATAGCTGCCATTCGATGTCACCAATAAAAAACTCCACCCTATACATTAAGCAACAGACACACTTTTATTTTTGATCGCATTGCTTACTATCTTAAGATAGTAAGATAGATAGTTTTTTTTACATCGATGTTTAATTTTGAAGATGAACACTCTGCACTCCAGATTTTTGGCTTGGGATTTCCCTGCCTCTCTCCTCCATTCAAAACCCACCCACCCCCCCTTCACGGGGCTGCAAGGCGCGGAGCGGACGCAGCCGCCTCGCCCGGCAATCATCCCGCAGCCCCCCCCCGCCGCACGCACCGCGCCGAGGAGGCAGCCCTTCCCACGCGTGCCCCCTCCCCGCCGCCTGACGGGGCGAGCCCCCGCAGCCCTCGATCCATGCTCCCGCCCGCGATCCTGTTCGGTATTTTGGCTTTTGCCTCAGATTCCTCCTCCCGCCGGCAGAAAACTGGCCCGTCAACTTGTGCGGCCCTGTCAGCGCGTGATCCGCCATTCCCGCCCGCCGCGCGCGCGCTGTGTGGGGGACGCGCTGAGGGCAGGCGACGAGCGCTCTTGGGGGAAAATGGCGGCGGCTGCCGGGCAGAGCCGTGCCGCGGGCAGAGGCGGCGGCCGGGCACTGTGGTATTTCTGGGAGAAAATGTCTGATGTGGGGGGGAGAAGGTCATGTATGTGTGAGAAAGCTGTTGTTTCTGGGAGAAAATGCCAGGTATTTGTGAGAAAAGAGAGGCTTGAGAGAGAAAAGGCCATCTCTTGGGGATCTAAGTGTCCTCTGGAGGGAAGAAAACAGGTCTTTCTTACAGAAAATGACATCCAATTGGGAGAAAATCACCTCTCTTGAGGAGAAAAGTGGCCTTTCTGGGAGAAAGTGTCCTCTTCTTGGTTGCAAGTGTCCCATTTGGTCTTGTCATGGAGGCTTTTTGGGAGAAAGCGTGAGGCAGTTGTAAGAGAAGGGGTACTTCTCGGAAGAAATATCCTCGTTTTGGAAGAGAAGGTGAAATTTCCAAGGGAAAAGTGGTATTTCTGGGAGCAAATGAGATAGTTGAGGGAGAAAAGTGGGAAAGGGTGGGAAAGAATGTCTTGTCTTGGAGAGCAACGGTGGACTTTTTGGTGTGCCAAGTGGTCTCTTGGGGAGAAAACATGGTAAGTAGGGGAGACAATGTCCTCTGGAGGAGTGTCAAGTAGTATTTTGGAGAGCAAATGTCAGGTATTTCTCAGCAAAGTGCTTTTTCGGGGAGGTAGTAGCATGCTTGGTTGGAAAATGACAGGTGTTTGTGAGAAAGCTGGTATTTTGAGGAAAAAGGCCGTGTTTTGAGGAAAAAGCAGGAATTTCTGGGGGAATGTATGCCATTGTTGGGAGAAAACGGGTCTTTGTGGGTGAAAATGTCGAGTATTTGGGAAAAACCTGGTCTATGTGGGAGAAAAGGCCATTTTGATGGGAGTAAGTGTGATCTTGAGGAGCGTCAAGTAGTATTCTTGGGATGAAATGGGAGGTATTTCTAAGAGAAGTGGTATTTCTGGGAGCAAATGTTTTCTTTTTGGGAGAAACGTTCCTAGATCTGTGAGAAAACTGTTTCTTGAAGAAAATGTCTTCTTGTGGGTGGAAAAGATCCTATCGATGCGAGAAAGCTGGTATTTCTGGGAGAAAATGTCCTTGTTTTTTGGTCGAAGAGACTTTTATGGGACTAGAATAGTGATCCTGGATGACAATGTGACGTCTTTGTGAGCAAAGTGGTATTTCCGAGGGAAAATGTCCCAGATTTGGGATAGAAAGAGTGTATCTGTGAACAAATGCCATATTTCTGGGAGAGAACGTCTGATGTGGGGGGGAGAAGGTCATGTATGTGTGAGAAAGCTGGTGTTTCTGGGAGAAAATGCCAGGTATTTGTGAGAAAAGAGATGCTTGAGAGGGAAAAGGCCATCTCTTTGGGATCAAAGTGATATTTCTGTTAGAAAATGCCCCAAATCTGGGAGTAAGTGTCATCATGAGGCGTGTCATGGAGTCAATTTGGGAGGAAATGGAGGTATTTCTAAGAGTAGCGGTATTTCTGGGAGCAAATGTCGTCTTTGGGGAAGAAAATGTCCTCCTGAGGAAAGAAAACACGTCTTTCTTCGCAAAACTGTCATCCAATTGGGAGAAAACGTCCTCTCTTGGAGAGAAAAGTGGTCTTTCTGGGAGAAAGTGTCCTCTTCTTGGTTGCAAGTGTCCCATTTGGTCTTGTCATGGAGGCTTTTTGGGAGAAAGCGTGAGGCAGTAGTAAGAGAAGGGGTACTTCTCGGAGGAAATATCCTCGTTTTGGAAGAGAAGGTGAAATTTCCACAGGAAAAGTGGTATTTCTGGGAGCAAATGAGATAGTTGAGGGAGAAAAGTGGGAAAGGGTGGGAAAGAATGTCTTGTATTGGAGAGCAACGGTGGACTTTTTGGTGTGCCAAGTGGTCTCTTGCGGAGAAAACATGGTAAATAGAGGAGAAAATGTCCTCTGGAGGAGTGTCAAGTAGTATTTTGGAGAGCAAATGTCAGGTATTTCTCAGCAAAGTGCTTTTTCGGGGAGGTAGTAGCATGCTTAGTTGGAAAATGACAGGTGTTTGTGAGAAAGCTGGTATTTTGTGGAAAAAGGCCGTGTTTTTAAGAATAAGCTGGTATTTCTGGGGGAATATATGCCATCGTTGGCAGACAACGGGTGTTGGTGGGAGAAAATGTCGTGTATTTGGGAGGAAACTGGTCTATCTGGGAGAAAAGGCCATCTTGATGGGAGTGAGTGTGATCTTGATGAGTGTAAGGTAGTATTCTTGGGATGAAATGGGAGGTATTTCTAAGAGAAGTGGTATTTCTGGGAGCAAATGTCTTGTTTTGGGAGAAAATGTCCTATTTTGGGGGGTAGAAGCTGGTATTTCTGTGACAAAATGCCATCTTGATGGGAGAAAGTGTGATCTTGAGGAGTGTAAAGCAGCTTTTCTTAGAAATTTTTGTTAGAAAATGGGAGCTATTTTTTGGAGTAGTGCTATTTCTGGGAGAAAATGAGCTCTCTTTCGGATAAAAATGGTCTATCTGTGGTAAAATGCCACATTTCTGGGAGAAACTGTCCTCTTGAGGAGTGTAATGTTGTATATTAGGGAGGAAATGGGAAATATTCCGAAGAGTCCAGGTATTTCTGGGTGAAAATGTCCTCTTTTTGGAGAAAACGTCATCTTGAGGATTGTATATGAAGAAAGCTTCATATATTTAAGAGACAACTGGTATTTCTGGCAGAAACACATTTGGGAGATGCAACGGCCGTCTGATTGTTAGGAGTGTGAAGTAGTGTAATTGGGAGGAAATGTGAAGTATTTCTAAGAAAGCTGGTATTTGTGGGAGAAAAGATGGTATTTCCGGGGGGTATTTCCGGGGGAAAATGTCCTCTCTCTGAGGGAATGCTGGTATGTCTGGAAGGAAATCTATTTCTGGAGGAAACAGCAATAGGAAGGATAGAAAAGTGGTCTTTCTGGTTGAAAATGTCCTCTCTTTTGGGAGAAGGGTGGTATTTCTGGGCAAAAATAGTGTATTTCTGGAGGGAAATGTGGTCTTTCGTGTTGCACTGTGGTATTTCTCGGAGAAAATGTCATCTCTTAGGCAGAAAGCTGGTCTTTCTGTGGTCCAATGCCATATTCTTGATGGAAAGTATCATGGTGTGGAGTGTAAAGTAGTACTTGTGGCATGAAATGCCATCTCTGTGGGAGAATGGTGGTATTGTGTGGAGATAATGTCATATTTTTGGAAGAAAGCTGTTTTTTCTGTCAGAAAATGTGATAGTTTTGGCTGAAAATGACATATTTGGTATTGGAGTGTTGTATTTTTTGGAGAAAAAGGAAACTGATATTTCCGGGAGAAAAGTTCATGCATCTTTGACAAAGCTGGCATTTCTGGGAGAAAATGTCATCTATTTTGGAGAATGCTTGTATTTCGGGGAGAAAACATCGTCTTTTTGGAACAAATGGTCATATTTTGGATTGAGAAGTGATCTTTCTGGAAGCAAATATCATGCATTTGGGAGAGCACTGCTATTTCGGGGATATGACGTCATTTTTTCGGCACTAGTGACACGAGGGAAGAGGCCGAAGCCCAGCTCACTACAGCCTCCCTTCAGGGAGTTAGAGAGAACAAGAAGGTGTTTCTGAGCCTCCTCTTGTCCAGACTGAACAATCCCAGCTCCTTCAGCCGCTCCTCGTCAGGTCTGTGCTCCAGACCCCTCACCAGTTTTGGCACCCTTCTTTGAACCCGCTCCAGGGGGGGTTCATACCGTTGATGTCTTTGTAAAAGGGCTCCTTGTTCCTTTTAACCCCAGCGGCCAGGCTGAGTTCAAGCTGGGCCTTTCGGATTTTCCCTCCACACATCCCAGCAACTTCTCTTTCTCAGTCACCCGTCCCTTCTTCCACTGGACGTAGATTCTCTTCTTCTCCCGGAGCCTCAAGAATCGCTCCCTGTTCATCCATCCCCGCCGGTCTTCTTCCCTCCCCGCCGGTTCATTTTGCTGCTCAGGGGGACAGCCAGCTCCTGCGCCTTTAAGACTTCCTTCCTGAAGAGCCACCGGCCGTCTTGGACCCCTCTAATCTCTAAGAGGGAAACCCAGGGGATTCCCCTACTAGCCTTCCGAATAATCCCAAGTCCCTTCAAGAACACTGACGTGTCCTGCCACAAGACCCACCTCCCACACCTCCTGCTGCAGCCATGGGCAGTGTGGGCTGCGCTCACACTCTGACTGCCCTCCCTGTTCTCGGTGGGCAGTAGCACCCTTTGCTCGCCTCTTCTCACCTCTTCTCACCAGGCACCTTAGCTGGGCTGCTTTTAGCCTCGCAGAAAAGGCTCAAGCTTAATCTCACAGATAAGAGGGAGCAGTGCTGACTCCAACCTGCTGCCTCAGCAGTCCTCCCACCAGCTGCCAGCTGCTGCCAGCACCAGCACTGGCATAGAGCTTTTCCTGGCTTCAAAAAAGCCCTACCAAGAGCATTTTGGTCGGCCTTTTTCCTTTAGGTCCCTTACC
>JARXNR010000631.1:9702500-9762500 GCA_036346035.1 Crossoptilon crossoptilon | reverse complement strand
CGTTATTCTCTTTGTGGGCCTTCTTTATTACTATTCTACTTTACCAGAAGAGCCTGGATTTTATTCCCATCCCAGCCTTATTAGCATTTTGGTCTTTGATCTCTTTTTAAAAGGATTTACACTACGGTTTTATTATTCAATTTTCTGAAGTGCTTTTTCATATAATCTACAGAAATGGCTGAGACAAGAAAACTTCACAGAAAGAGAGTTGTTCCTTGGTCTGTGACAAAGGTGGGGATCTGTTTGTGTGCCGCTGCCTCACTGCCCCACGTTGCACCGCCCCACACAGGACTGCTCCAAGACCACCGCAGGGCCATGGCTGCCCCACATCCTCCATGTGCATCACACGCTGCCTGCCACACTGCACAACCTTTAGCAGCTCTTTGCTAGGAATCACTTTCTAATGAGCACAACAAAGTGATAACAATTAATGAGGAAGCAAAGCATTTATTTCTGAGCCCTAATTAACATTATCCCAAGCATTCTCTCAATGCTCTTTTGATGTCATAAAGCATGCTGGAACTATAAATGAGCTGTTCTCCCATTAACACTGCCATGCCCCCATCCCCTGCCTCTGTTGCCCAGACATTAACTGAACCACTACACTCACGGAAGTTAAAGGCCGCATCTTTATTCACAACAAAACAAGATAAACAATCTGCAGGTGGATTTTGCTGCAATGTTCCAAAGTGGAAAAAGATTAAAACACCATTAGCACAGTGCTCAGGCAGGGTGTGTGATGTAGGTATGATCACGGCTCCTGCACCCCATGCCTGGGACTGCCCAGCTCCATGCAGATGCACGTTACCCCCACTAGGAGCTCATGCCAATCCTGTTCCTGAAGGGAAAGGTGATTCTAGCACCTCCTCACATCAACCATGCCTGGGAGGACGTGAGGCTGTGGGGCTCTGATCCTGGATCTGAAGTCTGAATGCCTGCAAGCTGATGCCATGAAGAGATGCCTTTTCCTCTCCGATCCCTTGTGTCCAGGCTGCAGCCAGCAGAACAGCAGCAGGCCCTGAGAATGAGCACCCAGCTCGGTGAGGTGCCTGTTGGAGCCGTGTCAGCACATCGGCTGGTAGCACTTCTCTCCTGGCTCTGCAGTGGTGGAGTTGCACATTCCCTTTGGATCTCGACACGGAGATGCACAATTTCCTACTTTACGTAATCCAAATCCATATCTGTTCCAGCACAACTTGCATTTGCCCTGCAAAAAGAAAACCTGCAGATACATGCCAGGCTGTTACACGGAGATCAATTCTCTGCCGAGGCCGATTGTGTTCAAACATAGTATCTGCCAAGTATTTATCTGCTTTGTGTGACTTGGGAGGTGCCAGTGAAACCTCTGTTCTTGATGGGGTAATGCACGCATGAAGGCAAAAAGAAACCCTGTGGCTTATACCACATCCGTTACTAATCCACCGAGCTGCATCACATCAATAACAATGCTAGAGAGTGGGGGAGCCTGCCTGGGCAAAGCCTTCCTGTGTATACACCGAGCTGCTGAGCTCCACAAACTCTGGAGCAGGAAAAATGCAGCGCAGGTGCACAAAGCCTCAGCCCAGCTGGGAACAGATCCTGTGCACTGCAGAACCTGCAGGAAGGGAGAGTGGATTCACAAGGGCTGCACTGGCAAACCAAACCTCTGCCTGTGTTCTGCATGAGACCTGCTGCCTGATAGTTCCCATTGGTGCACTGTAGCAAGGGGCTGTGTGTGACAGAAGAGTGCCTCTTTCTTGTTGTTTGGCTTCAGACTGGCATAGATTCAGCTTTTTAATTCACCACTTCCAGAGAGGGAGACATGGGTCAACTGGTGACCAGAGCTGTGCAAACCAGGATCTGCCACGGGAGCACCTGGCAGCTGCCAGGACCGGAGGGCTCTGTGTGCGCTGCCCTGCCTTCCCATGCGCCCCATGGGGAACCCCGTGTGCAGCTGCTGTCCTGGAGCCTCCCCACCTGCAGCCATACAGACGGTCCAGCACTCATTTGTGTGTGGAAATGTTTTAATTTTGCAGAGAAATCTGGTGGCAGTGCCTGTGCAAGGAGAGCTCTGCTGAGTGGAGCTGCCCTGTGTCACGGGCATCTGGAAATCAGGGGCTGCCTAAGAGCTCCCGGGTGCAAAAAGACACCGTGCCCACACTGCTTGTCATTAACTCCCATTTAAAAGAAGAAGGAAGCTGTGCAAACCATTAGGAAGATAATTGGTCTCTTCTCTGTGTTTCAATAAAAGCAAGGGACAAAATACCATGTATGTGAAATAACTACTTTAGGATAACAGCACTCGTCACCTTGACAACTCGGTCAGAGGTCTCGGCATGGCGGTGCCTGCTCAGTGAGGTGTGAGAAATAAAGGACGCCGGGGACAGGGGGAAGATACTTGTCTGACCAGCGGAGATGTGAGGACCACAACAGGCTGTTAGCTGTAGGATTTCTAAACAGAAAGCAGATTTCGTGGGAAGCGTTAGAAAAATAACCCCCGCGGAGCCGGCAGGGCACCACGCAAGCAGCACGGCTGCGTTCCCACTCAGTGCCAGCTCAGCCGTGACGGGTGAGAGCTGTGCTGCTGGCACTGGGAGCGGGCAGGGAAAGCGGGCAGGGCCCAGCATGGGCAGCACCACTCTGCTGCTCCCACAGCATCGCCGAGCCCTGCGAGGAGGTGTGCGGGGTCTGCACGGTGCTCCGAAACACACAGATGCATAAAACAACATAATATTACAAAGAAAAGGTGACAATGTAACATACTAATATGAACAGACATGAAATCAATGGGAATTTCTATTTAGGTGGGAAATCAATAGGAATTTCAAGGTAGGAAAAAAGGAAATTACTTACCTTTAATTTGAGCTCTCTTCAAGTCTGGTTCTCCATAGATCGGCACTGGGCGCCATGTGGCTCACGTGGGGATGGGGACGTGGGGGCGGTGATGGGGGGGTGGCACTGCCCCCATCCAGAGCCCGACGGGGCACCACTGGCAGCCGATGCCCAGCGAGGGCAGAGCTGTTTGTACAGCCCTGTTGAGAAGGGAGAGCCCGCGGGCAGTGGGCACTGGGATGCTGCAATGGCAGTCCTGGGGGTCAGATTCCAGTACCCAAATATTGCAGTGAGCCAATGGCAGTGTTTGTCAAACGACCCATTACTGGGGTAAAGTTGTGCCAGACAACTGGAATGGCAGCTCAGCCCTCGTCCTGCTCGGTGATCATGCAAATGCACTCAGTGGCCCATGCAGAGCCATCCTGATGTCAGTGTGCTTTGGCTGAGCTCTGCGTCTGGCTGCGCGATGCTCTCAGAGATATGAAGGCCTCCATTTGAGACCCTTTGAATTGGAAGATGTTATGAAAGTGAGAGATGATGATTATTTTGTTAAAAGGAGAGCTAGCTGCATCTCAAACTCTGCCCCTTCAGTGACTGAAAATTAAAAGACTTCTGGAAGTATTAGTATTCCACAAAGGATCCTGAAATCACCTCCTGATGTGTTTGAAGGTGGAAACAATTTTAAGCCATTGTTTCCAGATACATTTGCATGCAGCAGCAAAGCCTGGTGTACCAGCATTCTGCGTTTCACTCATTCATGAGTGCTAAAATGGTCTGCTGCATTTTAATTTAAACATAATAGGAGGGAAGTACCAGCTTTGGTAACAAGTGCAAGAGATTGGCTTCCCCCAGAGACTACAGAGCCTTCAGTGCAGATGTATTTCTGGCTGTGGGAGCAGGAGGCAGTTCTCCATATCTTCTGGCTCCAGGACTTCAGCTACCATAAGACCTTCACGGTGTCCAAAGGAGCACTTTTCCCCTGGCTGCTGTCTCCTCTGGCAGTTTAGCCTGTGGAAGGCAGTGCAGAAAAAGGGCAGAACCCATCTGGTCCTGGATGTGTTTCCCAGGTTGTGTTTCCACTTGTCTGCTATAGCCGGCCTGAAATGCACATTAACCCCAGGTATAATGGCATTGATTCGTACAATCAGCAAGGGGAGATATTTTCAACAGAATATGAACAAAAGTGAAAAATAACCATGTACCTCAGGTTTTGTTGGCAGTTCTCTTGGTTCCTTTGCCAAAGGTCCATATGATGCTCTCTCCCACCATGGAGGTTTTAGAGACCTCCTGCAGGGATGGTATCTGGCAAAGTGCTTTAAAAAAAAAAAGCAGTAGTGAAGTGTGGGCTTGCAGTGTAGCCTGGCAGTTGTCCCAGCTTGGACCCCGGTTAGACTGAAAACCAACAACAAATCAGCTCCACTTGCCGAGAACGCTAAATTGAGGTGAGCACTGAATGAGCTAGCAACAGCAACAACAAAAATCCGAAGGGTTTTATCATCTTTGCAGCAGTAGGGACATATGGTAAATAAAATTTAATGCTGCCAAATGGGGAGAGATGCACAATGGCCTAAGAACCATAAAGCAACGAGCAGCATGAATGGAAGTGAACTGGTGCAAAAAGGAGGGTACTGAAGAGAAGGAAACAACTGAAACCATTACAAAAACATCAGATGAGTCCATGGATGTTTACTATGGCTGCAAAACAACCACATCCCCAGCAAAGCCACCTGCGTTGCTGGTGCAGTGCCACTCAGAGTCCAGTTCCTGCAGACTTACTGTTAATGTTGCTTTTCTCCCTCCAAAAGGGACCTTGAGCGGTGCCCTCAGCCCTGGCTGCAGCAGCCAGAGCCTGCCCTCCCCCAGCATGGGGGGCCAACGTAGCATATCATCTCCTCCCCTCTCACAGAGCAGAGCTCACCAGAGAGCAGCCCTCACTGCCTGGTTTTCATCCGGACTTTCCCATCCTCTGCTCGGGTTCCTTACCCTGAGCCTGGCTTTAACTCCCTCGCTCTCCTGGGGCAGCAGGACTCATCTCAAGCCTGAGCTGCACTGTCATTTAGAGAAAGGTACAAAGGGCTTCTTTTACCTTTAATGAATAGCACCTCTTTTTTTCCCACCATGGAAACCGCAGGCACCTCTTCACATTTCCTTACAACACCATGCTTGTGCCTAATTAAGCTCTATTAATACTAATGAACAGGCTCACCATAGCCCATCACTTTAGTTCTTAATCTAATGCCATGTTGTGACACTTGTTCAATGATGATTTCAGCCCATGAATCAAATCATTGTGGTTCAGCCCGTATGCACAGCTCCTTTCTCACATGGGACTGGAGAGAACTCTAGTCCAGGAAACAGTAGAACTGGTGGAGGACCTTTAAATTAAATTATAAGCCAAACCTTTGGCCCCACTGTCCCAGCACAGCTAAGCATCCACAAGAAGTGCTTCTGCTGAGGCTTCAGCCTGGGCACAGGTCTGGGAGCACCTGTGGAGGGCAAGAGCCGGCACAGCGGGACGGCACTGTTAGCGAAGGAGCCAGGAAACCCCCACTGAACCTCCTTTTTTCCTTTTTTTCCCCCCCTCCTCATCCAAGAGATGAATCAAATCCATTTGTTATGGGAGGAAAAGGTCTTCCTGCACTCTGCTGGCTCCTAGGCTGAATGTTTTGTTTAAGATCTGTAAGCTCTTAAATATATTTCGTCTTCATTGCCATAGGTTTCACAGAAACAGAAACGTTTCCTCTTCCTGATGTGTTTCCATACCCTGTCAGTTTTGTAGGGCGATGCATGATTTAATTCTCCTCATACCTGCAGACTATTTGCAAACTTTCTGTTTTCCTTGGGTACCGGCTTCCCTGTTGTAATGAGCCATAAAGAATTGTGTCTGCGCTGCATGCTGGACTGTAACCTGCCTCTGTCCTTTCTTTGAGGCTTCTGAATTATTCAGGAGGGAGACTTCACCCAACTCTGGAGTCTCGAATAAGAAACATAAAAGTTAGAAACACTGAGATATTAAGAAGTACTGGAAGCGAAAAGAAGTATTTCAGCCAGAGTGATTTATGTGTAAAATACCTAAATAAACTGCTGTACTGATCGATTTGAATTGTGTTGTCATGCCGGTTGGCAGAAAGAGATGAGATTTTTCAATATGTTAAAGTGTAAATGTTGTTAAAAACACAGTATTAGAAGATTAAGATTCTGACCCTTTACGTTCCAATGATCGTAAAAATAAGACTTCCAGCCCATTAAAGAACAGCTTGCCGAGGCATTACACTGAATCACTCCACCACTAGGATGTTATAACCCTGTTCTAGCTTATTCATAGGCATCTGCTTATGTGGCATCTACATCAAACTGTGAATGCAAATGTAAGTCGGAGGGCTTGGATGTGCTTTAATAAACTCTGCCAGATTCCACCTCATCACCTCTGAGCTCAGCGGAGGAACGGAATGGTGCTGGCTGTGGGACATCTGTGGGCCCTGTGAGACACGGCCGTCCCAGGCACAGTGTGGGGCCAGGGGCCTCCCTGCCTCCGCTTCTTCTCTCTGATTTCATTCATCTCACATTAACCTTGCTGGGTATTGCTGCAGGGAGCAATCAAATTCTGGACAACTCAATAGAGAAAGCCCCATTGATTAAAGTTAATTAGGCCTTGCTTTGTAGATGGCCATAAGACAAGTAGCTGCCCTGCTCTGTCCCACGTAGCTGTGTCCCCTTACAATTGGCGTGCCGTGTGGGGACCACTGGGTCAACATGTGCACCTCAGCTCGGTCCAGGTTATGCTCAGCACTACCGTGCACACTGCTGGGGCTCTGCAACAAACTGTTCCCCCTGGCCATTTAGGGGTGCCCTCATGTGTCCCGGAGCACTGAAGGCTGGTTTTGGGCTTTTTTGGGTGCTTGGTGTCTGTGCTCCCCAAAGCAGCACCAGGGCGAAGCCAGCACCGCTGACCCAGCCGCCGCTCCTGGGACCACCTCTGCCACTGGGCGCTGCGCTCCGGGTCCGGGGGGCTCAGACGAGCACGGAATCCTGGAGCACTGTGCAGCTGCACCTGGCTGAGCCACAGCCAGGGCCCTGAGGCTCCTCTTGTGCCAAGGAGAGGCAGGGAAAGTGCCCGCTGGCTCACAGCATGAGCTACAGAGCCTTCCAGCAGCAGCAATTATTTAATTTAATGGGGAGAATCCAAGCACTGGAACTTTTCAGTGAGATTTAATGTTTTATGACAGACAGAACTTCTGTAGTGGAAAACCTTGGTTTTGTATCCGGGAAGTTACTCAGGATCAAAGCGAGTGCAGGTGCCCCAGGGGGATTCGGAGGGAGAACCAGGCCCCTCTCCCCATCCTATCCCCCACACCTCCCCAAGGGCCGTTCCCAGTACTGCCACTCCTTGTCCCATCCCTGGCACAGTGTCCCATTGCAGCCTGAGCCAGGCTGGGTCCCCCAGTGCCCTGTGGCTGCCTGGCTCCTGCAGAAACATGCAGATTCTGACTCTTATTTGAGGCAGGTCTGAAACAGCAGTGAAGGTTATTGAAAACATAACCAAAGCTCCTCCTTATTTCATTAAATACAAATGTGAGTGGGGTCATCAGTTTTTATAGGGGCTCGTAAAGCATCCTTCTTGTTCAAATAGGCTATCAAATCACCCAAGGCTTCTCTCCATGAGGAGCGCAATAAAACCAGAGTTTCTTCTTTAAGAAACTCATCTCAACATCATAATAAAATAACCTTAAATAATACAGTATGGAACAGTTTTTCAATAACATAATTATAGGCTTCCATTTTTTTCCTGGCAGGTCATTTCTTGGTATCTATTTTGGATGCCATATTGCAGAGGAAGGGGGCAGGGAGGAGAGCAGGGGATGGCTCTGAGGCATGTCCTCAGGTCACAGCAGATCACCTTGCCTCGCCTGTGTGCAACATGGACCTGAGGAGTGCAGGGTGAGCTGGCACCTCAGCCTTCTGCAGACGGGGCAGCATAGCCACGGTGTGCTCATGGTCATCAGGCAGCATGCAGGCCATGTTCCTGAGACCAAGCATCCCAGTGCAGACCCACTGTTCAGCAATCTGGGCAGCACTGCAGTGAGCGAGAGTTCAGATGTCTATGTGCTGGTGGAGGATGGAGGAACACCACTGGTGGCACAAACACGGAGCAGGGCATGGGCAGAGCCCCCACATGGCCCAGTGACACTGAGCTGTCCTTCCCCACCGGGAGAAATGTGAGTCCCACAGGATCAGGCACATTTGGCAGATGAATTAAAATATTTAGCAATATATCTGCATTCTGCTTGTTTTCTATTTTGTTTTTTTACGTAATTAGTAGCTGACCTGCCTGTGTCATGGTGTGTCTCTCACCCCCAGGAAATGGATTGCTGGGCAGTGAGTGGGTGCGCAGCCAAGGGGCAGTGATGTCTGTGCTGCAGACCCATCACATAACAGGATTTTAGCCCTGTGGTTATGCACCTAATCCGTATCTGTCCTTTGCTTGGAGTAATGACCTGCATTTTAATGTACAGGTGTTCCTGAGATGTTATCGATTCCACTTGGAAATTCTAGCTTAAATTTTGGGCAAGGTGTATTATTTTTTGCAAGTTTGTATCTGAAAATTTATTCACAAGTAGTGGTGGTTAGATGTTTGTAAAAGGCTCTAAATCTGAGCTACTTCGGGGCAGCACGTACAAAAAAATCAAACCAGGGTGATGTAATTTTAAAACCATCTCCTATAAAATATAACATATGTGAGCATACGCACACACTGAGTCCCCACACTTGTACATCCGTGTAAAAAAATCAATCCGTGTACATCATCTGCACATGTTTGCAGATAATATGAAGTTGTGTTTAAGAAAAGAGAAAGAAAGAAAAGCCTCAAGTGGCAGAGCAGTTAAGGAACTCCTAGGTGTTTTTAATAACATTGATCAGACCAAATGAAAAAAGCCAGAGCACTGGGAGACAGGAGCAGCCAGCAGATGCTGACATTCTATCACAGCAGACACATATTGACTAGCGGTCTGAACAAGTCACTCACTCATCAGCGGCCAGCCTGATTGAGTTGCCTGCAGCCAGTAAATGAGCCTTCCATCCACTATGGGTCGAAATGAACTGCAATCTTTTCAGACCTCGTTGTTGGCCAAATGAGAGATTTAAAACCCCGGAGGACTCCAAATGAATTTACCAAGGAGCCACAGTGACTAACAAAGCTACAATACATCAGAGCGTGGGGCACTGGGTATTACACTTACCGCTCGGTGATCAGCGCTGGGTATTACACTGCTGCTCGGCGATCAGCCCGCGCTGAGCAATGCAGAGGTAACCAGATTAACCAATGTGAGGAGTGTAAACCTTTTATGGTTTCTTTAAGGATTTAAAGATTTTGATGAGAAAACACTACAAGCTTCCCAGGGGAAATTTGCTGTTATTGATTTAATGTTTGCTTGCATGCTACCTGTCAATTTTCCAAGAGCTTCAGCAACAAAATTCTTATTTGATATTTGACAGAACTCCTGCTAGTTTGCATGAGCAGAGTAGTGCAGACAGCAAAAAGGAGAGGGGTGGGGCTCCTCCTGTACCTCAAGAACTGATCTCAGGCTGAAGCTAATTCCAGAACTACCTGCAAGCTCTGAACTCTACAGAGCACACCAAGGGATAAACATGACCAGCTGGATTTGTCTCTGAGATGGGAAAGGTTCAATCTCACTTAGGGTTTGGTTGTCCCACATGGATACCCCACATTCATGCAAACAGATGTACATGCTCATGGAGTTTGTGTTCATGATGAAAGAGGAAAGGGTGCTTACCCTTCTACCTGATTTAATCTGAGATCAGAAAGTTGCACTTCTCCAGGCCCACTCTGCCATTGCTAGAAGCACATCTGCTGTACCAAACCCAGAATATGAGAGGAGCACAAGACCTTTGAACAAACACTTGCAACAAATCATCCAAGTATCTCCAAATGGCCAAGTGTTGAGCTTAACCTGAAACCAGTGCATGGACAATAGAGGTTATGAAACAACAAGTGAGTGCTCCCTCCCATGTTCCTTTTGAGTATGAAAAGGATTTCTTGGGATTTCTTCTATTTGAAAGACTGAACGTGCCCGGAGGGAAGCAGAGCTTTCTGCCAGAGAACAGCACCAGTCCCACCGGACAGTGATTATCCCATTGCTAACATTTCCATGATAACAAATTGCCTGATAGCTGTGGAGACAAATGCAATGCTCTCTCCCTCTTACAGCTCATTCCTCCCCCATGCAGCAGGTGCTGACCTCCTGTCTTGCTGGCTCAGGAAAAGCACCACACACAGTGATTCTGGCCGAGCACTGCTCCCTGCAGACCCTTGCCAGCCCTTCAGCTGCTCCCACCGCCCAGGAGCTTCCTGCACTCGGTGCACCCCGGCACCATGCATCTCTTGCGGGGTTTCTGCATCCCAATTGAGCGCAGTTTGTCATCTTGATTTTTTTGCTGTAGTGTCCTCGAGGAATATGCTCCAAAATGCCTTCAGCAAGAGCCTCTAATATGGAAGAGTCATTTCTCCTCTGCCTCTCACAATACTAGAGCAATGCAGTGGTTGCTGGCTGGAAAATTAGCCCAGGGAACTCTCTCCTCTGTCTGTCTCTCACCTCATTAGACTAGTGAGAAAATGTAATTGTAAGTCTCTGAGGCTTTCTCCTTGCAGGCTGGTGGGGGTCTGTGCTTCACAAGGGCTAGCAGTGAGACAGCTCTGCAGCATGGCTGCCAGTTCAGCGCCCAGCAGAGCCTTCCTGCAGCAGCCACGCTTCACCCCGCAGCACTGCACTCCTGCCCAGGCTGTTGCAGGTGGCTTTCCCCACCCTGGCCCCCACAACCCTCATCCCTGTGCCACTTGTATCGGTGGCCAAGTGCATGGCGAGGGCCGGGCCAGGAGGGACCATTGCCGTCGAGAGCAGTGGTGGGAGGACAGAGCCCTGGAGCGGGTTGGCTGTCCCCTTGGAGACACTCATGTTTCACAGTACTGGACCCGGCCTGGAGCCTCCCTGGGAGACAAAGAGGAGCCTGGGTGTGGGGCAGCCCTGGGAGAGAAAAAGTAATGGTGCATTACTCATTTTGGTCATCATTGGCTCCTCCATCATCAGACACCCCTAGAGCTGAGAAGCTCCTCAGCACTAACGGCACAGAGGTAAATCAAAGCAAGTCTGTGGTACTGCTGTGTTGCTTAAATCTCAGTCTATAGTTCAAGTCCCGACCTTCTGATTATTATGGCAGTATCTCTATTTTCTGAGCTATTCCACTCTAGATTAATATTCCTGCATGCTTTACCAACCCTGTGATTGCTAATTGCAAGCACCGAGCATTTGCTAGGAAGTAAAAACTCAAGTGTGAGCAATATGGAAAGACTTCACACGGGATGTCAAAATACAGAGGGATGCTATTTACACCAGCCCCCTGACACACGCATGTATGAGTGTATATGTGGCAAGGTTAACAAAGATTAATACGTAGAGGCTGTTTTAGATGTTGAATGGGAAATGCTGAGGCTGAGTCTACCAAACACCTCAGAAATAACATGTCTGCCTTGTATTTTAAGGCAGGAAGCAACGCCTCAGCTGAAATCACTTAAACAAAAAGATTGCAGTGAGGGGCATAATGCAAGAAAGTAATAAGGTTTAAAACAGGTCAGAGCCCTTTCCCTGCTCCGCTGCTCCTGAGTGAGATGCATTATTTAATGGTCTTTGGTCACCGCTGATATACTGTTGATGAAATAGATGATTTTGTTCAAAAGAGCATTAGAGAAGAAATATACAATACTGCATTACATTCCAGCACAGTTCTCTCTCTGGTAAAAGCCAATAGATTGAAGGTTTTTCCTCTTGACAGGAAAGCAAAGCAGTTGAAATGAAAAGTCTTATGAAATGGCAAATACAAATGGTAATAATGCTACCATATTCAAAATTAAATTGTTGTAATTTTAGTTTCTGAGCATGGCAAAATAATACAATATTCAACACAGGCTTGGGGAGCAAAACCCTTTGGCAATAGCAACACTGCTAACACTGCCTCATGAGCTAACCAAACAATCTTTTATAAAAATGTGGAGGCTGATGGGTCTCTCCATCAACCATAAGAACTGCTTGTGCTGTGGGTAGACCAGACATGTACCACATGGGTTGCAGTGCAGCATTTAACCTAGAGATGTCTCTCTTATAAGAAAAAAATGCCTTAACTGCCCAAATATGTTGAGTTAGAGTTGGGATCGATGACAGTATGCAGCCAGACCTCAGTGGTATCAAGACAGAACAGCTGTCTCTCCCCCTTTGTTTCACCTGAGCATTTCCAGGCATGCTGTGGAGCTCAGTGTGCCACTAGCTGCAAATCGCACTGCAGAGCATCTTCCATGGCAAGCAGCCACTGCTAATTAGTGCTCAGTTGCCAGCAACACTGAGTTTGGTCTGGATCTCACCTAGGCTTCTGCTCATCAAGTTCACAGCAGAAGGAGTCTCCCAGACTCTGTAACAAATGCTCAGGTGTCAGAGCCCACTTTTCCCACTGCTCTGCCTCTCCAACCCACTGCAAACAGCTCTTAGTATTGAATCTTTGTATTGTATCTGCACCATGTTTGCATAGCCTGCTGACCTTTCCAAGTAATGCCTCTTTTATAACCTTCATCTTCTGCGGGGGTTAACACCAGCCCTGTACTTACAGACCACGAATTCAATGTATAATGATAACGTGGAGCCCAGCTTTCCAGCCATGCAATTATTCTCTCCATGTCCCTGTTTACGCTGTGACTTTCATAGCGGTTAAATGCTGCTATTTTCTTTTGCCAGGCCCTGGGAGAGACTTGAGTTTGCCCTCGACAGGTTCAAGTCTCTTCTGCCAACAGAAAGATATTACCACGCATATAAATAATGTGTCAGCCTTAGCAGAGGCTCTTAGCAGGGCACGTGCTGGAAGCAGTGCCAGGGAAGGGCTGTGAGGAGGAGAGCCCCGGTTTGCTGCAGGACATCCAGAGCGGCCTCGTGGCCTTGTGGCATGTGCCAGAGGGAGCAAGGCTGCTGTCAGCATGGCAGTCCTGCCGTGGGCACTCTGAGAGGCACATGCGAAGCTCCCAGAACACTGCCCATGGCACGTCCTGGTGGAGCCCGGGTGCAGCTGCCCCTGAGCCGCTGGCACTCTCTGCTGCTGCCACGTCCCATGGGTGCAGTGCTGGTGCCAGCCAGCCCTGGTGTCCAGGCCCAGCCCGGGGGCTCTCGCGGGCCGGCAGCGCACAGCCGTGCCAGCCATCCATTACCCAGTAATGGGGAGATTGCAGCAAAAATGGCAGTGAGGGAAAGGAATACATCACTGGTAATTATCTCTAACCAGAAATCTCCTCCACTGCTCCAAGCCCCATCATTCCAGCCCTATTCTAATAAAGTGACACCTTTTTAATTATGGTAAGGACAAATCTGAAATTCCGGTAAGTAATTAGCATACATAATTTGCCATCTCTGACACAATGTGACTTTATCACAGGCTAGCTCGGTTCAAGGCAGAAGTGCAAGTCTGCTGTATATCCTGTTTTAATTTTAGAGAAACCCAAACTGTCCATTTATTTTTATTACAATGTATTTCTCGAGTACTTGAGTGGACAGCGCTGAGAGTGCTCCGAGAGTGCAAATAAACAGCAGCAGCCTTGGAATGTTAAATTTAAGAGTTGTTTTCAAGAACAGGACACTTAATTTCACAATAAACTATGTTTTTATGTACCTCCACGATACCCACTCTTACTGAGAGAAGAAGCTAGCTGGGCCCATTTTTGGGTGCACAGGACCAATTGAGCCATTTAGCCTGGTTTATTTCCAATGAAAAGGAAATGCCCATCAAACCGGAAAACACTTTCGTGTTGCAATCAAATTATTTATTTGCCCTTCCAAAGGCTGCTTCCAGTTTTATTGTCTTTCTCAGCTCTCCCCTGCCATTTGCATGCCTGCTACTAGGGTGGTGCTTAGTTGTGACAATGGGCAGAATATTAAAACCCATATACTGTGGCTGTGAGAGAATTTCCTTAAAGAATTGTAATTTTTGCAGCAATCAGTGCACTATGTGATAAGGCTCCTGATCTCCTTGTGACTCTCTGGGCTAATAATCTTGCAGCTAATATGTTTTTGAGAAATTTTTATTCTGAGCTGAATCATGAATATTTTAGGTCTGAGCCCTGCAGTCCGGTTGGGATCAGTTCGACCAGCCGTATGGGTTTGTTTCTTCTTGACAAGCTGGCAAGTTCTCCTAGACTAAGTGCTTGTTTCTGAGTACAGGCATTCTGGAATGGAAATGGTTGTGGGTGCTCTTTGGAGGAAGGGTGGCTGTGTGCTCTGGCTGGTGTGTGGGTGCTCAGGCTCCAACAACAGTGAGACCCTGGCTCTCCTTAGGCACGCCCTTGGGTCAGGTAACACAGGTGGACACGAGAGCTCATGGACACATCAACAGTCATCTGGAAGCCCGTGGAACTGCGAGGGCCAAAGCTCTACTTCAGCATTTTCCATTACTTTGAAAGAGATAGGACATTTCTCTTGCTGAAGTTTTATTTGGGAACATGATTTGGAGCAAATGATTAGAATCAAAGAGTCAACTGTTTTAGATTTTAAATGATGTCCAAAGTGAAACAGAATTGTTAGAATTTTTTTTCACCAGCAGTACAATCCGTGGACTTTGGCCCCGAGAGAAGGCAGCAGGTGCAGCTAAGTCCCAGGGCTGCAGCTCCCCCGTTCACAGTGCCAGTAGATTGCAGGGCGATGGATGCACAGCTCTGCACCCCATTCCTTGCATCTGCACGCAGCCCTCACCGATCCCCTGGCAGGAGCAGAGCCCTGCTGCTGCAAACAGGGCTCCAGGTTTATCTTTTCTTGTCCACGGCAGCAGAGGGAGGTGCATTAATGAGGCAGGGGCAGCGGGCTCCCAGCAGCCTTCCCCTGCTTGAGGAGGAGTGATTGCTGCGCACATCGCTGGGAGGCAGGAGGATATCACCCTAATGTCTGCACCTCGGGACATGCCATTAAAAAGGCATCTGCGCTGACACAGATCTGTTGTTTATCAATACCCTGACAAGCATTTCCCTCGTGGCATGGAGACACCTACATGGGCGGCGGGGAGCAGGGCCTGTGTAGCTGCACAGGGCTGAAAAGTCACCAAAATGGGGCCAAACCAAAAGGGAATGTGTCGGCATTTCAAAAACAAACACTTGCAGGCTGACCGAAGCATGATTTTTCATTGTCCTTTTTCTTCTTCCAAAGTCATTTTTCTATTTGAGCAAAAGTGATTTTTCCTCTCCTACCATTCCAGTCTTTTCTGAACTACCCTTCAACTTGGGAAGTCTCCTTAGGAGGAATCTTCTGGTCCCAGGGCAAAAGCAAGCATGCTCTGCCCGCAGCTGCAGCAGCCATCAGTTCTGCAGAGCCTGCAGACGTGGCCAGGCTGCTCCTCCCCGCCTGCTTTCACACCTCATCAGAACCTGTGCCATAATTTCTGTACTGCAAAGATCCTCAAAGTGCTGATGAGGCTGGTGGCAACTTCAAAGAGTCTGAAACTGTCACTGTGTAATTTTCCCATTCTGGGCTCTAACCCACACCTCGGGACAGCACAGCAGTGCATAGACAGCTCTGGTTTCACACTGGGTGGGCTCTGGCTGCTCTGTCCCCCAGTGCTGCTGCAGACGCTGCCCTGCGCCCCACGCTGGGTGGGTGGGGGCTGCGTTCTGCTGCATGCAGAAATGGATCAGCGTGCCTTAAACTTCAGATTACGTGTAGCCTCAGTTAATTAAATGTAAAATCATTGGGATAAAATTATCCTTTCATTAGAAATTAACTCACTGCTTAAGACTTCAATAATTACTTTTTTCTTCCCAAACCACATACAAAATGGTCAGTTAAACAGTATGTGAAAAAAAATAGTTTAATGACCGCACAGCAATCAAGATTGCTATTATTTAAGCACAAGCTATTAAGATGTGCAATGAGGTATTAGCTAATAAATTATCTTTATAAAATTAAATTGTAATTTTATCACAAATTTTACAGAGGTTATGGTTTTTAATGGCCGCCTTTAGTTGTGGCACCAAGCATGCCGCTTTCCTTCATTACTTCACAAACACTTCGCATTTATCCCCTTTCTTCGTATCATTTTAATTTAGGGAGAGGCTCGACTGATTTATTTCCCATCTCTGTGGCTGCATGAATCGAGGAGCCCCACAGCCCAGACAGAGCGTGGGCAGCAGGGCAGCTGGTCCCAGGCACAGCGTGGGATCGGAGGCTGCCCTCAGAGCAGCACCACATGGCAGCATCCACGCAGCTCCCTGCGCCCTGCCGCACCCCTGGGCATCTCCTGCACAGGGCTCCGCTGGGCAGATATCCTTGAGACTCACCTCTGTCTCTCGCTCAGGTCACACAGAGATTTAGAGATCTGGAGCTGTAGTTAAGGTCCAGATCTGCTATCTGCAGGTGAATGATGGAGGACACATTCCCAGGACATGTTTATTGTCACCCAGCGGCCCGCAATCCCGCGCTCGCGGAGCCACCGCCGCTCCCGATATAATTCATGGGCTGACTCTGCTGGGGAGTGACTGATAAGGCCTTCACGCCGGGCTGGCCGGCCACATGTCTCAAGGAGACTCCAGAGGAGCTTCAGCACAATATAAATGTGGTTCCATGTCAGCCTCAAACCCCTGGAAAATTCCCTGTCTCGAGAGTGCGGCATTTTAAGTAATAAAACCATAGAGAGATTACAACAAAATGTGACAGGAATTTATAGCTCTCTGCATGAACCTTTTACCTTAGGATGGAACAAAGTTGAGGGGAAAAAATTGCGTGGTTCACTTAGGTAACCTTTCCAACAAGCTCTCCTCAGTTCCCAGCCCCACATTCCTCTTTACTGATTTAATATCAGGAAAAAGCCTTACTGCGAGCGGAGCGGCGGGGCAGCAGGAGTGCTGCTTTAACCCTTGCTGCTCCCGCTGGGCTCCTCACCTCCAGCACAGCCCTGCAGCACAGGCAGCATGCAGGCTGTACCAGCACTAACAGGAGGATGCAGCCATTGCGTCCTGTCCTTTCTCTTCCCTTGAGAAGAGAAAGGACAGATCTGATCGCATCTAAGATTTCTAAGGAAAATTCAAAAGGGATTCTGTCTGTCCCTGTATCTCTGTGGCACAGTGCCTTGCTACAGGAGATGTGTGTTTTTATTACCCGTGAAAGGGTCATGCAGCAGAGCTAAGCAGATTCCTGGCTCTCCCTGATACTGGATTTACTGCCACTTTCAGCAATAAAGAGTGGAATTAATCCTGGGTTTACTAATCCAAAGAGTAAACAATATCCAGTGCAGACACTTGGGCAAGATGAATGCAGGGGAGTTAAAAGCGAGTGGGGTGAAATCATGCAGCTCCAAGCACAGGAGTCATTGGAGGAGCTTGAGCTACAACACGCAGCATCATCAAACCCTTAATGAAGGTTTCCAAAGTCAGTACTGTTGGAAAGATATTATTTCCAATTTGTCATGAGGGGGGCTTAAATATGAAGCAAGCCTGGTGCTGGGCAGCAGTTTCATACCATGCAACATGTCAGGTAAGGTCATATTAGCAGGAAGGAGGGACTGCTCACAGTTGCTGATACTTGTTTAAGACTTAGGAGACTAATGCTGGATTATTTCTGTAAAGCAGTACCTTCTTAGAAATCCCTGATACTGCCTATGAAAATGAATACATTCTAAGGCAGTTTCTCCTCAAATGTCCCAATGCTTTACAAATTATTTAGGCTGTATCTGTGACCAAAAAAAGAGAAGGAGCAGCAGTCGTGGTTCCTCTGATCCCGAGCCCTGTGCTGCTCAGCCTGCTGCCCAGCTGCGCGTCCCTCCTTGTCCCCGCCGGGTTCCGCAGCTCCTGCTCTGCCATCCTTGCAGGAATCACTGCTCTCTGCTCACAGGTCTCCATGCATAGCTCCACTCCACAGCTCCAGCCAGTGCGTGCTGTTCTGGGGACCCGCGCCAGGCCAGTCCCTGCCAGGCCTCACTGCATGGCATCACAATGGGAGCAGAGTGCAGCAGAGCAGTAGCCCATGTAGGTCACCATCCCACAGCCCCTGGCAGTCCTGTGGAACTGTACCAGAAAGCAGAAGCATGAGATTCTGCATGTTCTCCCCCTCGTTTTGTAACTTGAGGCCAAGTCTCAGAGGACAAATTAAAATTAACTATGCCAAAGGGTGCATTTCTCTCATGCTTATTAAACGCTGAACACCTGAGCTGTGCATGGCATTAGAAAGCATTCCCAGAGCAGCAATAGGGCAGCCCTCCCAGAGCAAACAGGAGGAGGGGGCATACGACTCCAAGAGGTGTGTGCAGCGCTCTATAACAAAAGATAAAACGGTCAGTCCTGTTGGCTCTGTCAGTAGAGGGACTGAGCAATAACTGAGCTGTGGAGGGGAAATCATGCTCCAGCCCTAGGAAATAGCTCAGGATGCTGAGGAGTGCAGCAAGGAGAGGACTATTCTCTGCAGCTTAAATAAAGTGAGAACTCTTGTCTTCAGTGAAAAAACCCAACACCTTCAGCAGCACAGCATTCCCATGCTGTATTTTTGTACATATTTTAAATTATCTTGGGTCACTGCAGTGCTTGTTAAATAATTAAAGGCAGTGAATGCGTTATTTACTGCTCATTTAGTGCACCAGACCCATCGCATCACTTTGATTTTTGATCCAGAAGCAACTGAGACACGGCCCCAGAGAATACATCCGTAGCGTTAATTAGCGTGGCACAGCACAAACCCGCACCACTGCTTGTCTCTGCAAGTCAGAAATAACATTTGATTGTTAGCTTTATTGGTTAATAAATTTTAAAAATATTAATTTCTATTTCTGTTGGCAGAGCTTTATAGCTACTGCAGAGAGAAGTCCGCAGCCACTTTCAGGGACCCTATTAACAACACCACCTGCATGCTTTCCCGGCGCGTAAATCTGCGGGAACAGCAGTGCAGTGCACACAGTGAGCTCCCTGCAGCCCCACGTTCCCATCGCCCCCAGGAGCTGCAGGCACTGCCATGTGCCCGTGGTGCCCGCGCTGTGAGCCGGGGCTCTGGATGTGGTGCACAGCCAGAGATCTGCCATCCACCCCGGGCCTGCAGCCCGCCTCCTGCAGCCGGGAGCAGAACGACTCCTTTTTGCTGCTGAGATGTGGCAGAAAATGGAAAGGTTGTGAAAAAAGATCTTGATGAATGGAAACCTCTTCCTATAGAAGCATGTTTTAATTTGTCACGCTCATACAAGAATAAGTTGGTTCGGTAAAGAAAAGAGTACAAATTATCAGCCCTTCAAAGCTTTCCCATTTAACCACTTTATTGCAATACAACTGCCCATAACGTTTGCTTTTAAAGCCCATGATGCTGAGTGTAGTTATTACATTGCATACATAAAAGATGTTTACAATTTCATATATATATGTAAAATGTTGATCCCCTGGGCCACATTGATTTGTGCCGGCTTCATGGCTGGGTTGGTGAGGGAATTTCCCAAAGAGATGTGATTAGGCTGCAGGGAACTTCCATTCTTTTTTCTTTTTCTTTTTCTTTTTTTATCTCCCTCTTACCCAATTAAAGGGCCCACTTCGGATTCCATCAACATTTCTGGGCAATATCAGGGTGCTCTGAGCTTGGAAGACTGTGTCAAACACGGACTCACACTCTCTATTTTCAAAACACATTCTTGCTGTAGATGAAGTTGAGTTGGTTTATTAGTCACTGTTTGCTCCTGTGTTGAGAGCAGAACTGGGTAGAACCCCCCCCCCCCCCCCCCCCCCCCCCCCCCCCCCCCCCCCCCCCCCCCCCCCCCCCCCCCCCCCCGGTGCGGGGCGCCTCCCCCCCCACACCCCACCCGTCACACCCCCCCCCCCCCGCCCCCCCCACCCCCCCCCCCCCCCCCCCCCCCCCCCCCACCCCCACACCCCCCCCCTCCCCCCCGCCCCCACCCCCCCCCCCCCCCCCCCCACCCCCCGCCCCACCCCCCCTCGCCCCCCCCCCCCCCCAAATGTGCTAACTGGGCCCTGATGGTGGCGGGGGCAGAGCCAGGGCTGCCCATGTGCCCCACACTGCGAGGAGCTGAGGGCTGCAGCCTGGGGAAGGCCCAGAAGTATGTTTCATAAAGCAGAGACATGAGCAACCGAGAGGACAAATAATTTCCCAGTAATTTGTTTTGGAATGAACAGCGGGTTGTAATTAAGATGGTATTCATTTTAAAGAAATTAACTGTTCTCCAACAGAGAAAAAAAAATGTTTTATAGTTTCAGTCTTCAAACTTTGACAAGCTAATCTTTATAGTGAAATAATAATGGGGAGAAGTGGTACAGACTTCTCATAAAAAGAACTCAAGGAGAAATGAACTCTGAGGAAGGAGCAAGCACCCAGACTGCACATGGCCGGGCTGCCAGGGCCCGGGCAGGTCTGGGCAGAAGCAAACCTGCAGGATGCTCACAGCACCAAGCTGTATCCCATCCTTCTCGTGCTGTGGGCAGCCATGGCCACCCGCTGTGCCCATCCACCGCGCCTATCTGCTGGAATGGGTGCACACAAGGAACCCTTACTTGTGCAGTCACTGTGTGTCATCCTGGAGTCGATCAGGGAGGAAGTAAGTGGCCGCATCTTCAGATATGCACTGCATTTAAGAACAAAATGAATATAGCAGCAGCATTTGCACTGCTTTTCCTCCCCGGAAGGAGAGCAGAGGGGTTTTATCTGTATATTATACATTTTTAAAAGACTCTAAGTGTAATCCAGGATATTAGACACCATTCAGCTTTGCACAGGTACCTGGCAAAATGGTTTAAACATTTATTAAATATAGAATGATAAAATACCTTGAAGATCACATCCAATCAACACAGTTTCTGCTGTGCAAAATCATGTCTCATTAATCTGTTAGAATACTTTGAACCTACCAATATATAAATGGATAAAAGAGAATATCTTGACATATTTTTAGACTTTCAAAAGGCTTTTAATGAGGTCTTCCCACAGGATTTCTTGGGAAACAAGATAAAAATGGGGGTAAGAGATACAGTAGCATTATGAATCAATAAGATGAACTAAGAGGAAGGAAACAAAAGCGGTAGATTGTGTTTTATTAATCAATGCTAAGGGTCACTAGCAGTGTGCTACATGGTTATGCACTCAATCTAATGGCATTAATATATTAATTACTGATCTGGAAAAGGAAACAGTTGTATAGATTATTTAAATTTGGAAAAGATCAAAGAAATTTGGAGAAATTTGGCAGAGGCAGTGGGATGAATGGCATGAGAGCTGGGGAAGTTTCATGTTAATAAATGTGGATGCTCTGAAAAACAGAATTTAGGAAGCTGGCCATGCTGAGACCTCAAGCAACACAGTCTAAAGTTTCACCGCCTGTGTACGAGACAGCACTCAAAACCAGCTCTGCGTTTTCTGGGAGGGATTCCTCTCCATATGGGCATGCTCTTAGTGTGATGCTGATGTTGTTTCCTGTGGCTCTAAGTAGGCAAAGCCACACACCAACCATACGAGCACCAGCACTGGCAGTTTGTCCTCACAGGATTGGATGTGTAGAGGCTTGTGCTGCGAGCTCAGTTTTGGGGGCACTTTCTCTTATTGCTGTTCTGGAAGCCCTCCCCAGTTAGGTACCAGTGCTGGGCTCTCAGTGCAAGCAGTGAGTGCAGCACCCAGAGTGGCACTGAGCAGTCCATGCAGTGCAGCCCTGCAAGCGTGGCTCACCTCTGCAGGCAGCATACAGTAATCAAACTTCTCACCAAGCTTGAGTTTCAGTTCCATCAAATTAAATCTCAACAGTAGGGGAAAAAAGAATTCAATGGGCTCCCAGCACAAAGCCCACGCTCACTGCGTTCTCTTGCAGTCACCTGCACTTCTCCTGCCATCCTACTCGGGCTGTGCAGTGTGGGGCTGGGGGCTGTGGGGCTGGATAGGGGCTGGGGGCTGCATCACCCACTCTGAGCCGCTGTGCTGCCGGAGGGCACTCAGCCCTGCTGCCCTTCGCCATTCCTGCGCAGCAGCCCAGCGCACTGTGACAGAGGGCAGAGGGCAGCCCTGTGCCTGTCGTGCAGCTGTGGCCATTCAATAGCAGCCCTTGTGCCCTCAGCCCTGCACCAAGCCAGCTGCCAGAGCGGCCTGCATGCAAAACCCACTGCATTTGGAGAGCTCAGACAGCTTAATTATCTTGTTAAATATAAATGGGTTGGTGATTTCTTAAAACTGGAAGAGTGTGGAAAGCCATTGCAAGGAGGATAACACTGAGGTATTTAAAAATTAAAATCTGCTGTAGCCAATCATAGCAGCAGCAGCATTTGTCCTTTGGAGACTGACTTTGATAGTCACTCATGGATGCTATAAACACAAGGGCTATGCTTGAAGCTGAGCAATAAAGTGACTGGTGCATTTCTTTTTACTTTATACACCACTGTATTGATTTTGTAGTTTATTTTTTCTTGGAGGAGAAACTAAGGTATTGCGATTTCATTTAGGTTCTGCATTATAATTTCCCCAATGATTTTGTCAAATGTTCCTGGAGGAGAACACCTTCTCACAGTGAGCAGCATTCAAAGACACAGAGCCGACTAATCCATACCTAATTGGATGAAATCGTTATGCACTTTCCCTCCTTTTGGAGGTTTTTCAGAGTTCCTGGTTCCTTGGGGATCCTAAAAGCCACTGAAGAGGTTATTATAGTATGTCCTCGGGGATGTTTAATACCCTAGCCCTGTTCAGACATGCAAATAATCTAATTCAAAAGCTTCCTAATTAGCAAGCCAGCTACAGTTCTGGATAAGGAGAGAGAGAGAGAGAGAGAGAGAAAGAGAGAGAGAGGAAGAAGGAGAGAGAGAGAGAGATCTAAAAGGACTGTGTCTTTTCCTTTTATAGTCTGCTATTGTGCAAAAGGCAGCATAATGGATAAAAAGTAATTGTTCTGATTTTAATTGCGATCCACTATTTATAGTTTTGTTCTGTCAACTGAATAATGAGAGGATTTTGTTCATCCAGCTCGTGCTAAACATGCTGCAACTTAGTTTGCATAGAATGCAGCATAAGCCTGGCATTTCCTCTTGGAAGCAAAATCTCCCATAGCAAAGATTGTCCAAGGAAAAGATGTTAAGCTCGTTAATGAATTAGCCATTTAATTAACATAATTAGAGATAATTATTTTCTTTTAATCTATTGCCAATTTTAGGACAATTAAACTAAATAATGGTGAAGCAGATCAAAGAGGGTCCTGTGCAATCACAGCAAAAGCTCCTGCCCTAAATAAGGCGTTATGAAATGTTGAGGTTGTGATGGCGAGGGCAGGCTAGGGGAGGGCAGGCAGTCCTACTGCAGAGGGGTGCAGGCTGTGACCCATCCCTGCCTGCTGCAGGGGATCCCCCAGCACACACTGCGCTGTGCCATCCCCACACACACACAGCTCATGGTGTGTGTGCCATCCCTCCTATTTTGTTGTGGGATCTGCCTCTAGGCTGGAGCTGTATGATGCACTGTGCTGCACTGAGTTGTGTGGCCAAGTCCAGGAAAAGATTGAATTTGTAAAGACCCAGTCAGGCAGCTGGAATAAAAACACACAAATACCTGTATCCTTTATGAATAGAATGCAGTGAAAGGAAAGCACAGCGCTGATCCCAGCCCCTACCTGTGCAGAGCAGCAATGGCTGCAGCGCAGAGCATCTCACAGCTGCAGGACCCAGACCTGTGGCTCCTGCATTGCTGCCTTTGGTGGGTGCCTCCTGTACTGGTGGCACCAGTTGGGCCAGAAGCCCTCCCTGGGTAACACTGTGTGGAACACAGTGCTGACAGCAGGAGAGGGGCACAGACCTGAGGTGATGAGCCCAGCTCCAGCACCACCAAGGGAAGTGCTGAGCCTCGTGACATGTCTGGGCACTGAGCTCTAAGCGCCAGTCCTGACCTTGCTATCCTATCCCTCCAACACTCCTCCACCAGCAGGTGGGCAGCCGTGGCACCTCCCTGCCTGCCGCCTCTGGCTCTCACCCCACACCCCACTCCACCTCCTTTGCAGGCTGCAGCACTGGGAGCAGCGATTTTTGGCCAAGCACTGGGTTGTGCCAAGCCTGTCCCTCCAAGTGACGTGCACTCTGCTGCACGTGGCACTGCTCGTCAGTTCATTATCCTATTAGATTCCCACACAGCACCTGCTCAATTGGAGCCTCGTGTGCTGGCTGGCAATTAATATATTATGCCCTGATTAATTAGCAGGGTTAATTATGATTGCTGTTGCTTAAACCTATGTAGGGAGGCATGGCATCGTGTTGCTGTGGCTCGCAGAACTGCAGCAGTGCCCCTGGGAGCTGTGCCCAGCACCACGCGTTGGGAGTCGTGTCCCTGCTGCTTCCCACTGCTGCTTCCTTACAGGCTGGCACCTTGCAGCTCCTGAATCACAGAAATGAGCCCAACCCATCGTTGCCATGCGCCTGAAGGAGCTGAGTCCTCTTGCATTTTGCTCACATTTTATCCAGTGTAACTTAAAGTGTGTTATTTACAAGAGAAGTGCACAGTCATCCACACTGGCACCAATTGCTGACATGAAAATGCTCCCCAGCCCTGGCAGCCCCTCCTGCATGCTTTGCAGTGCTGAGAGGCTCCTGCACAGCCTCACAGGTGCCGGTCTGCAGTCCATGGGCAGGAGCAGAGCAGAGAAAGCAGGGGCAGCAGGAGGGCACCTCGGGACGAACTTCCCAGCTCCACAGATGGAAACACTGGCTGCGAACAGCATGGTTAGGCACAGATCCCCCCCAGCTGAGCATCACCAGCTGCCTGTTAAGGGCTGATTTGTCTGCATGTGAAATAGTGAGACTTGGGGCCTCTTTGGCAGTTGTGAGTGAGAGATGACCACCCTTCTCATTGACTTATCCTTTTGAAGCTATCATCACTCATTTCTCTTGGGAAGAGAATGTGAGGCACTGGTAAATAATATAGGATTGTGTATTTCTTTATCTCCCATAGTGTGTTGTCTCCTACATGCTGTTCTGTTCCAACAACATCCATCACAACAAACGCATACCTCAAACCTCCCGAAATCTTTTTCCGAGGTCACAAACTATACAGAAAAGACAAAGAAAAAAACAAGGAGGAAATTGTGCAAACAATTAAACATTTTTTTGAGAGACACAGAGGATCCCCCTCGTCTGCAGAAGGTGAGCACCAAAATAAGAATGCCTCATCTCAAACACAAGACAATCTATTATTCTCAGAGCAGTAACATGATACATTATCAGCCACCTTATCCTAGCAAAATGTATCATTACCTGCACTTTCTGCACTTTCCAGATCAATCCACTTTAAAAATGTAGTAATATAGAAGGGTATTAGGTACTAGAAAACTCATTATGAAAATGGCGCACTCAAATTCTTTAAAGGTGATATTTCATAAAATATACTATGCCTAGCTCTTGGCTCAATCATTCTTTTTAATAGCTCCATAGCAGCCAGAAAATAAAGTATTCATGAAGATTGAAGAAGATGATCCCATGAACTTCAATTTAATTGGTGCAAATTAAAACGATCCATCTTTTCACACTGCCCGTCTATCTCCAATCATCAGTGCACCGCACGTCCAGCACCCTGATTACAATTATCTTTTAATAGGAAAACTTGTCACTTTTTGTGTGATTTACATAAGCTTGCACAAACTTACTGGTATCATTTAGGGTTGGAATGTATGATTTTTTTTTCATTCAAGTCCCTTGATACAGTTGGGGGGGGCATGGAGGTGAGGTGAGCTCTTGGCAGGGGGCTCATTTACTGCACTTAAAGCCCGGACTTGTATGAGAAGGATGCCAGAGTGCAGCCTTCAATACATCTTCATTCACCAGACCTCCCCCCAAAGAAGTGCTAATGCAGCCAGATTTCATGGTGTCTTTCCAATGACCATTGCAATTACAATACAAAAACCTAGATGACATTTTGACTTTTAATTAGGAGGGAAATGATGCCGGTCCCTGCTGATGGCTCTCTCTCTCCCTCCAACTGCTCCTAGCACTCCCATCCTGAGAAGGTACCCTGCAGGGTTTAATAAGCCATCAAATCATAGTGGTGTGGGACGTATTCTCAAGAGTTCAAATAAAATTACCATAAATGTATGTTTACTGTTCCTGGCCCAGTGTCTGGGATCCAACCGAGGGCCCTCCAGCCAGGAGCAGCAAAAGGGACCCAGAGTATTAATTACTGTTACTATTATTATTACTGTTTTCCTTATGATGGCCACACTCCAGCAGCGAGGACACTGCGGAATGATTCATTGCCTGAAGCCATTTATGTATAATATGTTTCAATTTTGTTTCCTTATCTTTGAAAGGCAACCGTCCTTATCACAGATGGCTTCCATGCCTTGAGATGTTATGAGATTTACTCTGTCTGCCGAGGCTGGATTTTTCTATGCATTGAAATAATTAGCATTGTTTAGCTTTTGTCTCTGCATTCCCTGATAATATTAACCCTAAGAGAGAGGCAGGCAACCCAGGGGACAGCAGTGCAACCTGTTCACTCTCCATGATTGTAACAAACCTCTTACACTTCTACAGAAACACATGGAAGAACAGTTTTGATAAGCATGACTTTCGAGCTCTGCCTTTGCAGGGCAATGGGGAGTGGCTCCCACTCCCTGCTGCGCGGTGCAGCACGGTCCCCGCAGGCGCTATCAGCGGGTGAGTATTACACGTTTTAGCACATCCACTGCAAAGCAATTTTGAGGAGTCCTTTGCTGGTGGAGTTCAAATAAAACTCGCGGCTGACCTCATTAAGCACTTGTCTCATTTTGGTGCATGAATATTAAATAGGAACATGCACGAGGAGGGCACCACAGAAGGCACATTTTTCCTCTCTGCTCAGTGCAGCTGCCGCAGTGGCCGCAGGAGTCCATCACAGAGCTGCCCACCTCCTTCCTGCCGAGGGCTGCGGGTCCCAGCACAGAGGATGCTGTGTGTACAGGTGTGCCATCAGAGGCAGACCCCTTTTTGTGCCAGAAGCGCCACGAGTGAGGGCAGAGGAGCCCTTGAAGGGCTGTGGGGCCGTGGGGCTGGGGGAGCACATCCTTACTGCCCAGTGCCAACTCCCCTGGCAGCTCACGGCCTCTCCAGATGCGTCCTTTGTCATGGCAAACAACACTGGTTGTTATGACCCAAATAAACTCCAATCCACTTGATCTATCAGGGAAACGCGTGGCACTGACCTGTCATAAATCCCCGGGGCAGTGGTGGAGCCTGGCTCTGCCCCCCCTCGCCCCCGGCCAGCCGCCTACCTGCCGCTCTCCCCGGGTAAGCAGGTAATCATGAGCTGCCACAGAAAGGTGACCCATTAACGTGATGGATTTGGTGTGAAAAACAAATGGACTGAGACCTGCGGATTGCTGTCCTTACTGCACCTTGGCCTTTTGTTCTGTCATATCAATATCCGCGCAGGGCCTCATTACACGCCGCTCGGCACCATGAGGGGACTGCAGGGTCAGCATGCCGGGGGCCGTGTGCCAGAGAGGTGCCCTGGTGTCCTGCCCTGCTGCTTCCCTGCACTCATGGAAAGAACCCTCTTGGGGAGCGCCATCCAGTTGTGGAGCCAAGTCCCACACTAGGCACTCGGCAAAGAGAAGTTAAAAAGAGGAAAACGTTTTACACCATATGCCCATCCGGCAACACCAACAACGGCTGACACATCAGCCATACACTTACGAGCTGCCGAGCAGACTTGCCGCTCCTCCTGGCGCAGCTCAGCCCTCAGCTTCCTCGCAGAGCCCGGCCAGCAGCACGAGGCGCACAGACACCCGCACCACACTGGGAGCAGCACAGAGAGCAGTGCTGACCTTGAGGCTGCCTGGGACTGACCCTGAGGCAGCAGAATTCTCCATTCTGTTCACAGGCACTGTCATCTCTCACCTTGCGGAGAGCACTCTCCTTGCCCATTTATCATCACAAATGTTTCTATTTAGGCTTATTTGTTTGTACAGTTAAGCCCCGTTACATTTACACCAAGAAGAAGGACAAATTGTGATTTTATCCAATGTTAGATCATATCACTCCTTGCTACAACACTCACAGCATTAATAAGGATAAAGGGAGACTTTGGAGAAATCCAATAATAGAGCACATGTGATAACGGCCCACTGGAAGGGCTCTGGGGAGGGAGTGCAATTTCACAACAGAGACTGCTGCGCGTCCCTTTGTGCACACCTTGCTTTGTCTGCCGGGGATGTGTTTCTGATCTGGGTAAACATAACCAAAGCAATCCCAGCAACAAGAGCTTTCTCTTTAGTGCCTGTTAGTCTGCTCCTCTTGATTTCCTGAAGAATACTCTCCTTTCAGGTGATGTGCTGGGTTCCCACAACATTCCCAGCTCTTCCCACTGGCACCAACCAGGTACAGAAATGCCCTTTCTTATTAAAGCTAAAAGTGGTGGCAGAAACACTCCAGAGCCACAGCCAGGCTGGAAATCAGAGCCAGACAAAGAACAGGACCCAGGAGGAGGCTGGGGGTGTGGAAGCGTGCACTCACCTGCAGGACTGGAGAGCAGCTCCCAGGTTAGGCCCCAGTGAGAAGCTCCTCCTGGAGACTGTTCATAGAAGGAACACCTTTGCCAGTGCCTCTGCCCCTCGCTGCCCACCAGAGATGTTCCTGGCTCTGGAGAGCCCACTGCTCCACCACTCCCTGAGCCAACACAGAGCCCATGTGAGCATCTCTACACTCCCAATGCCCCCTCTGAGGGAAGAGTCCTCTTGGGGGTTGATACATTTTTCCAACAGGAGTCCCCCGGGCAGTGTGAATCCATAAGGAGTGGATTCACTCCTCTTGCCCTGGAAGAGCTGTGCTCAGGAGTGAGGGCACAGCAGGCATAGTGGGGCCGTGCTGCTGGGTCAGTGCCAGGGCTGTGCCTTGAACCACCATTTATGTTATCCTTTCAGGCAAGGGCACAGACCTTCAAGCGTTTTTCCTCATTAGACACAGTCACCAGCCAGATTTGTCTTGTTTAGCCAAAATACATACACAACGACCACACGGCCCTGAAGATCGCCAGTGGATGTTTGCTGATCCTGCATGCCAATCCTTGAGGCTGCATGGGCTGCTGAAGGGCTGCTTTTGGCTCGAAGACCGCTCTCCTCGCCGCCAGCATGCTTGCTAAGATCACAGCTGCTGCTTTGGAGCAGGAGTTGCCACCAGCCCCTGGCACAGCATGGGCCAACAGCGCAGCCGGCACTGCATCCAGAGCTGCTCCGTGCCCGCCTGGCTCCCCATGGCACAGCGGGCAGCCATGAGTGGTGGGCACAGGCAGGCAGGGGTCCTCACACATCCCCTCAGTGCACGTGTATCTTTGTCATGATCTGCAAAAGATTTCCTTTGCATCTGCCAAGGAACTACTTCCACAAATAAGTATGTAAATCCTCTGTAAATGTATGCTAATTACTTATTTTAATTACAATGTAAATAAGTAATTACTGAATAATTTTAAAGTATTTACATGGGGGTTGTGTGATTTAAAAGCTAACTTGTTGGAAGTATAAAAACTATAAATTTTACAGCAATTATGCCACGATTTATACACTGCGGCCAAATACAATTTCCATGTGCTTCGTAAGAGATAAATAAATACGTAATTCCCCAGTAATTACTGCATAATAACAAAACTATTCCATGTTTATTTTTTCCTGTTAAGTGAAAAATGCTCTTGCACCAAAACAAATTCAGGCTGAGATTTTTCAGAGAGATGAATGAATGTTCATCAGACGAACTCTCATTCATCTGATCCCGAGGAAGTTCTTAATGAGAAAAAAAACCATAGAGTTCCAAAACAGGTTTCTACAGGGGAGATCCGCACAGGAAGAAGAAAAAAGCATGGGAGAAGGAGGGAGAATCCAGGGAGCCCCTGGCTGCTGCTGCCAGGCTGTGCCATGCTTGGGGCCATGGCTGCAGGATGCTCCCCACGCCGCAGTGTGCTGCTGCTTCTGCCTATGGCGACGCGGGAGCAGAGCTCGGCAGGAAACTGGCAATCAGAAGGTGAGCATATAAACAGTTAAATTATATTTCCTGTGGGGTATTTTTTATTAATTTCATTGCTATAATATGTTAAACACCAGCACTGTGAAAATTAGTGTTAATGAACATTAAATGTGTTGGACAATTTAAATGGTGTGTATATATCACCTCTCTTATTATTGGGATTGGCCCGGTGGTAATATCCTTTTATCGATCCTGCGCTTTTCTCCTTGTCTCTGTCCCTGTGGAAGTGGTCATGAAGGACACTGTAAGCACACGGCTATCACAGACATAATCTTTTAGCACTTTAATAACACGGTGAGCAGCCATCACCCACCAGCCCTTAATAACTGTCTCCGTCAGCTCTTTAGAATTTGCAGATTGCGGAGTCCTTCTAAATCTTCCTGAAAAGGCCATGCACATAACGAGCCCACCTGGGCCGTGCCCGCCCTGCGCAGGGCTGCTCCCCACCCCCGCCAGCTCTGCGTGTCGTGGCAGGAGGGGCCAGATCCATATATAGATTTTGTGCTCCAGCTTGCGCTGCTCTGCTTTATGCCCATGCGTGCAGCTTGCCTCTAAGATCTGCTGTTAATTAGGTTTGTACTGTAGCACAGATTTAACAGAACAGGTGTGGGTGGGAGGTGAGCTACTGTGGGCTCATTAAGGCCTAAGACAAATTTCTCTGTGTCGTGCGTGCACATGTGCAGTGCTGCTCCATCGCTGCTTTGCTGGATGCACTGCTGCAGAGGCAATGCCAGAGCTGATGCGTGGCAGCCCGGGCTCAACCCAGTCCTCTGCTCCCCTTCTACCCAGCAGATGCCTGCAGTGCTGGCTGCACACAGCCGCTCAGGAGCACTTTGCATTCTGAATCACTGGAGTTAAAGCTGCCTTCATCCCATCCTTGCTGTCTGTGTGAGCACCACAACGCGGTCACACCTACACACCCACATCTCCTTGTTTTGCAGAAGCAGTGGTACAAAAGGAGCCTCGCTCCATCACCAGCAGCACACAGCTGGCCAGGACCCTCCTGCAGCCAGCAGGCAGCACGTGAGCACGCAGTGTAAGCCTGGCGCAGGGGGCAGAGCTATGAATCCCCTCATTGGCTTTTCCCAATGCTCAGCAGTGTAACGCAGGCGCTCCATGAGCCCAAATTAAGCTCTTCTGCACAATATCACCATACAGTGACGTGCTAATATTATCCCCATTGGGGAGCCAGGATATTTTTGTGCATCTGCACTCATCTTACCTCCAAGTTTTGCTAATAACTAGATTTATGCAGTTGTATGGCATTAAAAAGAACAGGTTAAGTGCAAAATTGATATGCATTCAGGAGCTCTGAGTAATGCTTTTCTTCTCCTAGAATGCTTCACATTTCTGTAGCATTGCGCACGCCCAACCGTGGGCTCCGTGGACTGCGTTCCTGGTGGGATTGCTTCTCTGTTTCAAGGGACTTAAAAATTACTGATATATTTGGCTGTGAGATCTGGGGGCTGTGAGCATGCCTCCATCCTCCAAAATCTCTCCGCAGTTGGAATTAGTTTTACTGCAAATTTCAAGTTTGGCAGAGCTTCCAAGCAGTGCACTTTCACTGAATTATGGTGGATTTTCAAAGAATTTGTAAAATGTCCCTCCTGGGGAGGAGGCAAAACCATCTCAGGCCTCGTGTCTGGAGTGTGGCAGAGCAAATTGTTGGGAGTGACAGTTACCAAACCGCTGGTGGAGCAGTGTGGCTTTGCTCCAGCCCCGCTGTCAGCCGCAGCACTGCGGAGGTTACACGCACAGCCCCCGCGCTGGGAGCCACGTGCCGACCCGGCCAGCACAGCTTCAAATGCTGCTCCTGCACTGCTGCTTTGGAAAGAGCGTGGTAAATTCAATTTGTTTTATTGTTTGAGATCCATATTCAACATCGCAGAGTAAATTTAATACACAGCAGTTACACTTTAAAGTGTTTTAGTTAATAAAATGCATAAAAATAAATAGGAAAATCAATGCTTTTGTTAATATTCTGTCATTTTTATACATTTTAAAATTCATTGCAGCTCTAAAAGCACATCACAAGTGCACTGGGCTCTGGTTTGGTAAACAGCTGAGGATGCTGAGCAGACAAACAGTGCAAAAAGTGAGGCTGGACAGCCCGAGCTTGCAGGGCCAGAGCCCGGGGCTGCCCAGGAGACGCAGCATGGAGGTGCCCACCTGCAACCCACGCACCTGGAGCAGCACTCAGGTGAGCACTATGGCATCGGGGCTCTGTCTTGGGCAGAAATGGAATATCTGATGGCATTGGCCTTCATCTGAGTTTGCAATTAGACAATTCCTCTGTCTTCACTGGAAAAAAATACCCTGCCAGAATGACATGTGGACAAATAAAAGTGAATAAATCAGAAATGTTGAAACGCATCTTGAAGAAATCTATCCCAAACACAGTAAGGTTCCCCCCCTAGAAAAAAATATCTGTGTGAATGTGGACAATTAGAGAGGTAAATATTCTCCTGCGGTATGCAAACAAAAGGATCCACGATGAGACAGAAAGCCAGAGGAGGAAATCCCATTTTCTTTGTGACTTTTTAAACCATGCACTGTTAACAGCCACATGGAAAACCTTTCTCATTAACACCTAGGGCTCAGGGGAAATGTTGTCGACGAACGCCTTATTGCATATAACCCCAAACCCTTTAGGACCTTGAGACGCTCAGACGAACTGGAGTAATGACCTGGAAATAGTCCTCTGGGCCCGCTGCAATAATGATGTGGCTGGCTGTATTTTTTTTAATATGAGGAAAGAGATTAAAGAAAATAACAGCCCTGCTTGACTCGTTCATTATTACCGAGGTGAAGTGACCACTAAGAAATGATGACAGAAACCTTGCTCACCAGTCACCGGGACCCGAGTGGGGCTGCAGAGGGCTCAGCCGCAGCCTGCCTGAAGGCAACATAATAAATCCAGACATTATCTGATATGGATGTATCATAATGAAAAATAAATTTGCAAAACAGTCTGATATGAGTTAATCCATAAAGTATTTTATTAGTTCATTTTCTTACCTCGAATCCGTCGTGCATTTTCCTGGCAGAACATCTTTAATTACTTTTAATTTTAGTATGCACATCCCCCACTCAGATTGGTGTTGACATTGGCTCATTTTTTTTCAAAACAAAGGAGATGGCCGCCCCTCCCCACCCCAGCGCAGCTCTCCCGTAGCCCAGCAGGGCCACGAGCAGCGCAGGGCCGTTCCCCTCGCTGCCGTCCCACCGCACACCCAGAGCTGCTCCCCACACTGCAGCTCCGCCGCGGGGCAGGGCTGAGGGACGGCGGCTTCCCTCGGCGCATTCATTACCACTGATGCAAAAATGACCATTAAGGAATCATGACAGAGACCCTGCTCATTTGTGGCTGGGACAAAGCACAGCTGCCCGGGGCTGCCTAATGAAATCTGAAACCATCACATTTATTTGTCATATGGGTGTAACACATTTGCTGAGCACTCTAATAAATGTAATAATCCAAATATTCCTCCAGTTCTTTTAGAAGAAATACATTTATTGCCCGTGAAGCCTCCTAATAACGTTTCTTAATCGCCTCCTGCCTGTCGCTCTCCCTCGCCATGTGGAGGACAGATGCCAGCAGGAGCTGAAGGCCAAACTCTGCCAGAGCTGAGGGGCTGAGCCCTGGCCGGGATGCAGGAGCCCCACTGCTCCCATGGGCGCTGAGTCCCCTGCGGCACCTGGGAGGGTCAAAGGCAGCGGCTGGGGCCTCACCACAGCCAATTCCTTGCTCTCATGGGCAGGGGCTGCGGGTCTCATTCACACCAGCATCAGCAGCTGCGGGTGGGGAACTGGGAGCAAAGACAGCAAGAGGCTGCCTGGGATAACTCCTGGAGCAGTTGATGCAAATTAACCCATGGCTTTACCCACATAGTGAAAGATGCCCTCAGCTTGTAGGTCTGCAAGCGCTAGTGATGATGCCATGCAACACCAGGCTGTGCTGCACAGCCCAGAGCACTGCACTTCCTGAGGGAAATGCCATGAGTTTCCAGGACCAAACCCCAGCCTGCTCCCACAAAAATGCATTTTCACACTGAGGGCTGATTATCTGCAGCACATGCCACAGCAAACACCTCGCCCGTCCCTCAGCATGACAGAGGCGTCGATTGGTTTTCCCATTCCTGCTTTGCCTGGGGCAGGAGGCAGCACGTGTGTTAGCGCAGTGTGAGTGAGCATTTCACACACTGCCACCCCAAACAGACCTTTGATATGCTAAGCAAATATTGGACTTTATTGATTTAATTTAATTAAAATTTATTAACCTTTTATTAAACACAAACCCTCATTAAAATTCTCATTCCTGTCTCCTACATCAGCACAGTCATATTCTCATTTCCAACCTTATTAAATATCACCCAAAGAGAGCCTATTTCTGGAGTGCTGATTGTTGATAAACTGCAATATTAACCCAGCCACGTCCCAGAGACTTTGGGAAGAAATGAAATCCAAACACGACCCAGCACAGTTGTTTGGAAAGGATGGTGCCCCCCGAGCCCCCAGCCCACTCCTCTCTAATGGACCTGTTGTCCAGCTTTCCAACACAACGATGGAGTAGGAAGCACAGCAGTACATAGGGAACATTGGGCTGGTTCCAATCTGCACCTCCTCCTCATGAGCTCCTCTGACGCATTTCAGACACCTCCATCCATCCTCAGCAGGATGACCCCTCTGGAGAAGATGGCTTTGGTGACCCCACCTGGGGGTGTGTCTATCACTTGTGGCCTCGCCCCACTCCAGTTAATAAGTTTAAAAGTCGCTGCTTGCACGTGCCAAGCTTACCAAATCATTACCTGCTCTATATTAAGTGTTTAATTGCATAAAATGACATCATGTTTATCTCCGCAGCATTAGCATCTAGTCAGCAGTGTCAAAGCAGTAAACATGTGTGATATCATCACTCATTGTGTGGACTTAAAATCAATTGCTCTTGCTGCACCCTCTTGTACAGAGAGGAGCACAATACATTAATGAACTTGAGCAAGAACCTAAGTGACAAGATGAAACGGCATAAATAATATCACTTAAAATGTGTTATCTATAACAATGAAGTGTCTCAAATAATAGAATTATGGATTCCAAAGTGGAAAGCAAGTTATTGAAATTCACACCATGGGAGCATTGGCGTGTGCTCATCAACAAAATCACCTATAAATTAATTTGATTTAATGCTGGATGTAGGTTGTATAAGACACCAACATCACTAATCAGCTCTGTTTTATAAATATATCCCATTATATAGTCTATTTGTCTGCATAACTTGACTAAGCAAGAATTTAAGATGTGGGTCAAAAATTTCTTTCACCTTTTCTTATGATAATTTCACTTAGGCCCATGTAAACAGTTCTCTTGGCAACTCATTAGTCCCATTACTTCAGAATTTTCTTCAATGAACCATTTTTTAGCTATCAAAACATTGAGTTCCAGCTGGCTTCAGTGGTACAGACTTCAGACCGACCGAATTTATGACTTTAACAAGATTACATAGGCAAATAGCCATTCCTTACAGAGTTCATATTTCTATATAAACTGTCAAGGTACAGCCCTGAACGAAGTCTATTAGAAGAGGACATGTGGAGTCCATTGACTTTAACCGTATTGATTATGGATAATTATTTGGCCTCTACTGTCTTCTCACATTTTTACAAATTTTCTGCAGGAATGCTTAAACTTTATTGTTTACTTCTCAGAATGAGGGGAAAGGACAAGGGCACAGATCCTTTCATCTCCCCTTAACCGTCAGGAAATCATCCTATGCCCCGTGGCAGTACGGAAGTTAAGGCTATCTTGGAGTGAGAGCATTCATAGCTGGAGGTGGATTATTTGCAAAATCAAAGCCAAACCGGATGACATTCTGTCAGGATAAGCAAACCATTCAACCACAAGGCTATGAGTACTGACCAGAAAGAAAAGGAATATCTTGCACCTACCTCATCAGGCACTTCAAGTTCTGTAACTGTAAAGACGGAGACATTCAGCAGCCAGACAGAGGCTCTTCGCTGCAGCCATTGCACGGTGACTTCCCTCAGTCCTTCCCATGAGCAGCAAGCTTCCCTCTCTCTCTTTGTCTTCTGCCTTTGCCTTCCTTGAAAGGCAGAGTGCTGGGGCAATGTGTCAGGACGTGTTCTGCTGCTCGGTGTTCAGGCTGCACGCGGTGCCAGGGGAGCAGTGAGGTCATCCTGTGCCCAACTGCGGGTCGCTGAACAGCCTCAGGTCGCAGCCACCAGCCTGACCCCCGGCCTGCAGGCAACGTCCCCGCATCCCGAGGACGCTGCTGCCTGCAGGTGCCCCTGCCATGTCCTGCAGTGCCCAAGCATGCACTGTGCACCTTGTGCCCACATCTGGCACTTCCCTCCGACCCTGCTGCCATATGCCCTGTCTGGCAGTGGTTCACTTTTGAGGTCTCAGCACTCTCTCTGAACCAGGAGGGATTTCATTTTGGCTGTACATAGGTAGCTCTGGTCAGGCCAATGCCTCTGTGCCCAACACCCAGCATCCAACATCCATCGCCCGTCTCCCAGCTCCCAGCTCCCAGCTCCCAGCTCCCAGCTCCCAGCTCCCAGCTCCCAGCTCCCAGCTCTGCTCTCCATCAGCCAGCACCTCTCCTCCAGGCGCCCGCTTCTCTCTCGCCATTGGGGGTCACTGTTCCAACAAAAGCTGCACTGCCGTTTCTCTCTCTGATTATTAAAAACAATATTTCTGCTACAGCTGTTTCCTGATTTGGCTGATATGTTAAGCTAGAATGAAAGGGTTTGTTGGGAATTTTTTTCTCATTTACAGCAACTTCCTTAACTTCACTTTGAATTTCCTCTAAACTCTGATGAAATACAGTTCATCTGCCACCAAAACCTGAACAAAAATGGTGTGAAAAAGGACCCACGAAAGGCTTGTTATGAGATCTCGCTCTCCCTGCACAGGCAGCCCTGATCAGGGACTGTAGGCAAGGAAATAATTTCTTTTAAATGAGTGTCTGGTTCCCTTTATATTTTTCCTTTCGCTTCAGATTACAAGGGAAAAAACCCAAGGTGTCAATCAGCCTTAAAACAGTTGAGCTGATCTTATTTCTTCTACATACTGTGTTCAAGCCAAACATTCCCTGAATAGAACAAGCACAGAAAACTCATAATAGCTAAACTGGTGCTTTTAAAGCCCAAATTTAACATGGTTCCTTGGGGAAGTTTTCCCAGCATGATTGAAAACAAATATATGCAATTTAGTGTGTTATAGAGGTTAAAATCTGCACCTATTCTTCGCTACACCCTGTCACGAGAAGAGAGAGCATCGTGTGGGTGGAAGAGGTGCAGGTGCCACCTGCACACATACTGGGGCTGAAGGAGCCCTGGCACCACCATGTGATCCATTTCACCGCTGACATGGATTTGGTGAGAGAACGGGGGGCTGCAGCACCTTTGTTTTGAACTACGTAGGTGGTGGAAAGGAAACTCTTTCTCTTTTCTCTGCATTTCATTCCAGCCTAGGTGCTTTCTGGCTGGCGATGAGCCTCCGTGTGCTCAGACACGCAGAGCTGCAGGGCCGGACATCAAGGCGTCCATGCGCTACAGGACAGATTTCTTTTCTAACGTCTCAGCTTTCCTTGGCACTGGGAGGTGTGCAGCCTCCCTGCAGCACTGCATGCATGGCACCAGGAGGGACATCAGCCCCAGGGGAGCAGAGATGGGGAGCAGGGAGGCACAGCTCCACAGGGCTGGCAGCGACCGGCGCAGGGCAGCAGTGACATCCCTCAGTCATGCTGGGCCAGGAGAAGTGCGCAGGGCTTCTTTAACAGGGAGCTTGCTTGTAGCAGGGTGCAGGAAGAGCAATGAGAAACTGGAGCACGCAAGGTGCTCATGATGTGAACACACCTAAAGGGAGGTGTAAATGCACCTAGGCACTCAGCTACACGAGCAGCAATGTCCTGCACTGTGCCCATCCTGGTGTCCTTCACCATCTTCCCCCAGCACACAGACAGCCCTGCACGCTCATTCGTTGTTCTGTCTGCCTCCAGGCCAGATTCAGAGACCCTCTCCGCTACATCCTCCCTCTCACAGTGTCACCCCATTGCTGCACAGGTGTCTGTGGTGAATGCCCCCACCTGCAGGCAGCTCCTACAGAGGGCTGAGGCAGCTGTTAAAGCCCCTCAGCCTGGCCAAGGTGCAGCTTGGAGCTTGAGTTGTGGCATTGGTAGGACCCTGGGCTCTGTGTTAGGAGAGCTCTGTCAGGTATGGCTGAGTTCTGGGTATGTTGTCTGTTTCTGGTGGTGTTTCTTAGCAGACTCCTTGAGAGAGGGCAAAAGAAGCAGGAAAGGGGTATAAAAATGATAAAAACAATATGTCTGACTGCAGCTCCTAGGTTCTTATCTGTAATTAGGGAATAATGTGAGCAAAGGAGGTGCTGTGTAGCTTTCTATTTTTTAATCTGCTTGCTTTCATTTCCCATGTATTAATTTTTCCTTTTAATCTCTTCAGTACTTTTTTCTGCCTGTGTCATCTGTCCCTTCATTAGCCCACGGAGCTCATCCTCAGCTCAGTTAGGGAGCTTCCTTCTTATTTCACCCTCTATTATCTCTGCTATCTCCCCCCATGTGATCTCTCCTGGCACAGTGAATTGCAGAGGCACAATGGCTGCTGTGAGCTGCCCCTCACAGTCTGCTCCTCCTGCCCTCTGTGCTTATTACCGGATCCAGCTGAGCACTGGGATGTCCCACTGCAGTGCTCTGTGTATCCGGACAGAGGGTGTCATGGTCTGAGCCTGCACCCAACCTGTGTGCACCACCCAGCAGGTGGTGCTCTGGGCTGGCAGGGTGCTTTGGGGGGTTGTTGGTTGAGCACAGTGGTGTTGTGATCCCTTGGTGCCTTCTGGGCCTCCCACAGGGTGTGAGTGAGCTGCAGGATTTGGCAGTGCTCCTGTCTGCAGCAGTCAGTGCATTCCCTTCTGGGTTTGGCCCTTTCTTACAGAGAAGCTGAATGTGGCAGGGAGAGAGAGGTCAAAGTGGCCATTAACCACTGCACAGGACCTGAAAGTTATAGTGAGATGGATAAAAAGAGCAGTAGCTGCCTGATATTGGGAATTGTAGCATTTACCCAGGGCAATAAATTGTTTCCTTTCCTTCATCAGTTCAGTTGCAGGATCTGCACGACAAGCTGCCAAGCAGTCTCTCCTCATTTGTGGCATTCTAGGCTGTGAAAGGGAAGCAGGGGAGCTTTGTGAGCAGTCAGGATGTGTTGTAGAGCTGAACTGAGCAATGCAGGTGGGAAGGGAGTGCTGGGCTCCTGCAGCCAGGGCCCATAGAAGCAGAAATGCCACTGAGACGGCAGTTCTTGGGATCTGGAATGTGGAGGAATTCATGGAACTTCTCTCTGCTGATGGAAATGTGCCTGTTACGGTTCCAAGCAGAGACACTTCCATAGGAGCCTTTCTGGGTCGAGGGATCAGCATGCAAATCACTTTGCTGGAGGAGCTGAGGGATGGGTTTTATTCACAGAAACATCAGCTTAATTCTTCAGCTGCATTCAGAGCTCTGCTGCAGCGAGGAGTGGTGCGAGCACTTCAAACAAGCTGCACGCCTTCCTTTCTCGTTCTGCTTTGATTCCTTTTATTTTATCTTTAATTTGATTTTAAATACAGTAAGATGACAGAGGAAAGGGTCTCCTTGAGCAGTGTGCTGAATGCTAACTCTCCCATTCCAAATGGCGGCTTGGGAGCTTAAACCAACACAGCTCAGTCGTTGCAGCAGGTCTAGCAGTTGTTCCTGAAGCTGCAACATGTAGAAATGTATCATTTCTTAGACAACATTAGTATATATCTTGTAGTATAAACTGGGACCCAAATCCTTCAAAGCTGGAGAGATGCTGGGCCTTGAGTCTGACTGACCTGTAGGTGTAGCCCAGGCAGCGTCTGGATGGGGGTTTGCTTGGTGCATCTCAGCCTGAGGCTTGTTTAGCCAATTAATCATCAGCTAAAAAAAAATAATTATTTTTTTTTTTATCAATAGATTTCACACAAGAATCTTTCTGCTTACTAATTGGAGGGCAGCTCCTTGAAACAAATCCTGCCAGTGATTCCACCTTAAATTCATCAGTGGATATTAAATAGGTCATTGGTGTAATAAGGGCCAAACTTGCTTCTCATAGATCACAGTGGTCAGTGCTCCTAGGGTCTAATTATCCCATATTTGGTCAATAAGCCATTAACATACAGCCATGGATGTTAATAACCATTTCATGAAAAAGTCTTGGTAATTTATGAGATCAACACTGGTTAGGAAAATTAATAAATATTTCATTCCCTAAGATTTATCTGAGGACACTTTGGTTTGAGGAAGGAAGCACGAGGCTGGAAAGAGGGGCCCACGTTCAGGTGGATGAGAAAGATGGAGGGAAGAAATCCCAGATGCCAAGCCCATGGTAGCCAGGCTGAACTTGGACTAATAAAAATTTACTTCAAATCCTATAGCTAATAAATCCAAAGGGTGTATGAGGGAGTCCAGTAAAACCTGACTTAACATTATGTTAGTGCTATTAACAATATTTATATAGATGTCATTTCACAGGAGGGTTAAACCTGGTAAATTATGGGCCAGGCACGTGGAGTTGCATCACGGAGCCGGCATGTCTGTCTATCCAGATGCTGCAGCCTGCACCTTTTTAGGTAACAGCAGTTAAAAATAACATGGAAAATGAGGGCAGCAGGCCCAGGATTTCAGGTATCTTCCAGCCTTCCATCTCAGCAGGTGCTGCCCTGAAGTCTTAGAAAGTTGATTGCAGTGTTTGAAGTAGCCCTGGAGGAGATGAAGGGAGCTGCTGCATCCTTTGCAGCCTGGCTGTTGTGGGGCTGAGCTCTTCCACAGTGTGAGCTCCAGAGGGATGCACGGTGCTCAGCTGAGCCCTTCCAGCAGTAGCTGTGTGTTTGCAGCTCCCTTCTGCAGCCTCCCTGAGCTCAGCAGCAAAGGAGCTGGCGCTGGGGGCTGCTGCAAACACTTGTAGGCTATTGACTCTATTGTTAATCTATGTTGAATGATTGCACTATTCCATCCTGCTGCCTCTCTCTGATTAGACTTGTAAATGAAAAACCATAAAAGTCAAAAATGAGAAAATAGAGGACAGAATGAGAGAAGGCACTTATCCCCAAGACGAGTGCCTGAGCACAGCGAGCAGCCCCAAAGCTGGGAGTCTGCTGTTCTCCCCGTCCCGGCGCTGTGTGAGGCAGTGGCTGCTGCTGCTCTCAGGGTGTTTGAGGGGTCCCTCCCACCAAACACAGTCTGGCTCCAGGTCTGCACTTGCTGATTAAGCGTCGCCACCGGGTTTGTCCATCTGCTCCTTGGCCTTTATGTGCTCAGTGATGCTATGTCTGCTGCCCCTGCCAAGGCTCTCCTCAGTGCTCTAGCTTAGCTATGGATAAACTCAGGCATCAGGGAAAAAAACACCGATGGCTGTTAATAGAGCCCTGTAGGTCACTGACCCGAGAGGTAAGCATATAGTATATGGCAAAAAAAAACCAAAAACTTTTCTAACATCTTGGGGAAAAGGTCAAAGTAGCAGAGAAAAAATGCCGTTTGTCTTTTGTGGAATATTTATTAGGGCCCCAGTCCACAGTGCTGTGTGAGGGGTGAGGGTCTCTGTGGTGTGCAGGCAGAGCTGCCCACAGCAGTGCCAAGGTCTGCGTGGTGCAGTGCCAGTAGCCAGAGTGCGCAGCATTTGCATCATCTGTGAGATCTGATTGTGCCTTTGGGACTTTGATGAAATGGGATTGGTTTTATTTCTGTGGCTGGTACATAATAAAGGGTTCAGCATCCCCAAAGCCAGACCAGACCACATGGCTTCATGCCCCCACTGTGGGGCTGTGTCAGCATCAGGGAGGGAACCCATTGTGCTGCCATGTGGTGGGTACGGCCCTTTGCCAACCTCTACATATGGGTTTAGGTAGGATAATCCATTAATGAGTTTAGGTTGTTGTTTTGTTTTGTTTTTTTTCCCAGTGTAGAGAGTAAAGAAGACAGAGGAAAGAGAGGGAAGTAGAAGAATGAAACATTGAAAAATGGAACAAGGGTGTGAACAAAATGCTGCGGAGAAAGAGCAGCCAGCTCTCAGCTTCCATGTGCCCAAGGTTTTACCAAGGCTTCTGGAAAGCTGAGGAGCCACTATGCTGTCCAAGGCGTGTGCAGGGCAGGGGATGTGCCGGGGCAGCGCTGCTCTGGGAGGAGGAAGTGTGCTGCAGTGAGACCAGAACTCTCCTGGCATCGCTTGGCTGCTCACAACAGCGCACAGCAGTGCTGTGCTGTGGGTGAATGGGCTGCAGGTGCCCCAGCTGCACTCCTCTCCTCTCACCACTCACTGTTGGCTCTCCCTCTTGCTGTGCTGCCTGCCGGCCCTCGGATTTACATCTCCCTGCTGGGAGCGAAACAGGGAGCTGCTGCACAAGCAGCTTGGCTGAGGAAAATCAATAAGCTTTTCAATAAAGCATTTTACCCCTTATATATATTGTCTCTCATAAAGATTTTACACAGACAAAAAGTTCAGAAGTTGGTGTAAAAAATGTTGGGAAAAAGGTGAAGATACATAAGTAAATTACAAACTTGAGGCTGTTCACAGCACCTTGGGAAAGTGGGAGTTATATTGATGAGTTTTTATTGATTTACCATCATTCCCAGTGTGGACATTTTCTGGTCTATTATACCACAGTCGCGGCATATTCCCATCGCAGTACTAAAGAGGAAATACGGACAGCCTGACCTTGGCAATATGGAGATAATGAAATACCCTTAATGATCCTTCCAAAAGATTTTACAAGCCAACTTCAGATTGTACCCAGCCTGAGCTCTGCTGATTTTTGAGAACGCTTGCAGGCTCACCCCAGTTTTGCAGCTTGCCTCCTACCCAGAAGGGTTTGGAGGTTGAGCAGCAGAAGCAGTGGCAGAAGCAGGTGACCTCCCTGCCTGCAGCAGAAGCGGTGTGGATGTGCACGCTGCTTCCAGGAGCACCTGGGGCTCTGTGTCCCCAGCGGGCACCGCAGGGCTGAGCAGCACCGCCCCGGCCATGCAGTGGGAGCTGTGCAATGGGCACCATGCAGCTGCAGCCCTACGCACTGCTCCCCACTGGGAATGGCTGTGGTGCTAGGGGTGACTGTGGGGACAGCTCAAGGAGATTTACCATACGTACCTGCCTGGAATTGTACCTGGCAGGGACATAAATAGTAAGTTTCAGTGCTCTGCTTTCTTCTCCTCCCCTCCCTGGCCCAGCTGGCAACACAATTACCGGCCCAAAGTATTATTTTCTTAATAAAAATGTTACGTGTAAAGCAAAACCACAGATGAGTAACAAACCCATGCAGATTTCAATCACTCCCTTCTTTATTCCCTAGTGATATTGCTAATGACCTTCACGCAAACCTCTACCAAATCTTTTTTAAAGGCAAATATTAATTTCCTAGCATGAAAAAAGGAAATAAAAAAGCCTATTTTTCATGGGAACCACGCAGAAAGAAAGATATATTTTCCTTCAAAATGCGAGGAGGATTTTTACATTTTGTCACTTGCTTTGCATAGCCGTGGTACTACCATTTGTTCACCTCTGAATGTAATCTCTCCCCATAAAGCTTTGCTTTAAATTCCTCAGCTACCTGTTAGGTTCTGATAGCTCCTTGGCTGTACCCATAGCATGGGGGCTGTGTTAACATGGGGAGAAGTGCTCTTCCAACTCTCTGGGAAGGGGCTGGGCTCTTATGCATGGACTCTTTATATTTTAACAGCTGAACAATTCATTTTTAACAAGAATGCACCAAAGCAATGTAACGTTTTTTAGCAACGTCTCCAAAAGTCATTTATAACATAAAATCCTTTGTGTTCTCCTGCACTGTGGGCCGTGCATTTTCCCATGCCACATAGCACTGAAAGCAGCACCAGAGGAGGAGCGCGGTGGGAGCACACAGATCCTCACACACCTCTGCACACACATGGAGCTGAGCAAAGCCAGCTGTGCCACTGCCTAACCATGTCCTCACCAGGACACACATCCTCTGAGTGCCTGCACCTGCAGTGTGAGTGCAACAAGAGGGGCTGCTGGCACAAGGAAGGCTTTTCTGCTCCTGAAGGTGTGCAGCCCCATGACCTGGAGATGCTGTGTCCCACCTGCAGCCCTCCTGCTCAGGCCTTGTGTCTGCACAGAGCAGAGCTAGCGTGCTGCGTGCCACACACTGCATACCATCGCAGGGCACGGAGCTGAGCTCCGCTGCAGAGGTCGGGCACCCAATCCCATCTGTGCCGATAGCATTTGTACTCCATTGCACAACCAAAGAATTGCTCAAATGAGGCTTTCCCCTATATTAGACCTTTACTGGCCCACTTGGCAATGTATGTTAGCTGCCAGCACTCAGTGCCAGGATAAGGTGAGCCCTGCCCAAGGGGCAGCCCACAGCCTGCAGCATTGCCCTGGGCGCCATGGTGCCCAGACAGGGGCAGCTGTGCCAGCTCCACGCCAGGACCCCTGCGCTGCCCAGCACACTGTAGCCTGGCACCACGCAGCAGGAGCAACAGTTTGCCTGCAGGTATTTGGGGGGAAAAACAGCTAATATGATAACAATAGCACTAAATCAGACACAGAACTTCAAGTACAAGTCACAGCAAGAAGTTGTTAATACCTTTATTATGGGATAAAATGTATTCATGATATTAAAGACATCACATTTCTGCCCCGGTGTCACATTTTAGATGTAGCGTAGATAAATGATATATCACTGTAAGAGATCTACAAAAACCATTAGTAACCATGACATTTTGACGTCAGATTTTAAAAAATTCCTAAGTAATCTTTTTGATTTATGAAATGGTGTCCAGGTTCATCGAGACTGATCTCAGATTTATCACAGCCTGGTTAGAATTATTAATGATTTTCAATTTGTAAATCCAATGCCAGCATGTCCAAGTGCTCTCAGCAAAATCACGGAGAGCTGACAGGGAGATTTTGCTCAATCCATAGTTTTCAGCTATTACGAGATCTTTCTGGTTAACCCTTTGCATCCCGGCTGGCGCGGCACACAAAGGCATTGTTCTGCGGCGCACAAAGGAGGCGCGTCCACGCAGCACCGCATGAATCACGGCTGGGATGGCCATGAAACACACAGCGTCGACAGGAATGAATGATCTGACTTTTACAGGCTCCTACTGAAGACCCTTAAAGACTTAAAATATAATGGGAAGAAAAGCTGATCTAAGCCAAAACAGACAGTCTTGGGCAGCTTTTCCTCACAATTCATCATGAGAACAGATGAAAGGAAGGCAGGGGCACACAGCCCAGGCTCGGCTCCATCCCTCCGCAGCCTCACAGGGACCTCTCCCCAGAGTGCACTGCACAGGGAGTGGATAGTTACAGACTCCAGAGCCCAAGCAGAATTTTTGTTTCCTAATTCATGGGTAATTGTCCCAGCACCACAGGATGGATCCGGAGATGTGGCCTCTGAAATCTCTGCCGTGGTGGTGTCACCGAGCGGGCGCTGAAGGGTCACCCGCAGCTCCATCACTGCCCATCTCCTCTGTGACACGTTTCCTTTTTTTTTTTTTAAGAAGGTTACACTAAATCTTCTATGATTTATCCTGGGATGCAACCATCTAAATTAGTGTTTACTTCAAAATTCACATCCACAGTACGTCTGCACATGGCTTATCTGCAGAGCCCTGTCCCCACCCCACCATGCCCCCACCCTGTCCCTGCTGTGTCCCCTGGGCACATTGCTGGGCTTCTCCTTTGCACCCACAGCAGAGGACTCTGCTGCAAGCGCAGTGTGGGTTGTTTGACATCGCTCGTGGTTCATGAGTCCAACCCCAGGCAGGGCGGCAGAGCTGAGCAGCTGTGCAGAACAGGACTCACCAGGGCAGTGGCACCAACTTGTCAGCTTCCTCAGCCTTTATGTTGCACCGTCATCAGAAAGACAGCTTTCCAAGCAGGAATGCTTTGGGCTGGATGCTGCGGCTGCTGGCACCATACCCACTACTTGGTGCCAAAAAGTCAGTGTATAGTTCTTCCTCAAGTGCTCCGCCTTAATTGTGCAGGTAAAACTCTATAATTAGGGACCTTAGCTGGGGAATTTTCCTAATCCATCATATCTGCTCCATTATTCAACTCTATCAAATCCACACATGCAAGGAGAAGCAGGACATTCTTCACAACACTGTCAATATTAACGTCTTTCCAATTACAGAGCATTATAATGGTGATCTAATGAGGAACTGTGACATGCTGCCTGCAACTCCTAACTTTTGATTAAAGCCTCCTTCAAGATGCTCCCCATTAATTTGTGGTGCCAAGCTGGCCAGGGTCAGGTAAAGCAGTACTCTGAGGACTCCAGTGCAGTCTCCAAGCATCCTGGGAGGATCTCCCACTGGATTATCCAGGACCCAAAGCAGTGCTGTTTTGCTCAACCCTTGCTGAGCTCCTTCTGCTGTTCACTTTTGCTCTCTGATGAGCCACTTCTTCACACGACCCCGATATATACTTGCTGTCCCCCCCAGCATCACAAGGTAAACATGTGGCTGATTTACTGCCCACTGCCAGCTGGCCCCTTTCCGCTTTCTTTGGGAACTTTCTTTGGGAATCTCAGCAGATGGAAAGCTCTGTTTCCAAAGCCATACTTGGTGAAGTGCTGCCACATTATACATTTCATCTAAGGCAGCCTCTGCCGATTTCTTTTTAAAATGTGTGTCACTTACTTAAAAGCGCATTGGACAAGGAGGCAGACGGCTCTACAAAGCCCACCCTCACGCAGGCAGCACATGGAATGGAATGAAGTGGGAGAACATTTGCTAATAAGTGGCACAAAGGGAGCAGCTGCACCACGCCTGCTCACAGAGCAGTCATTCCCTCCCCACTCCACACACACCTGGATGCCCACATGTCTCACGGAGCCTAATTGTTGGTGGCAGCTCTGGCACCAGCAGCCCGGCCCAATTAGAGGCACGGTGAGCTTCTGGCCATGCACAGCGCGGTGATGAGGGGCCTGGGACAGGCAAGGAGCTCTGCAGGGTGGCACTGCCATGTCCAGGCTGGGCGGCACCGCCACCCATCCCTGCTGCACTGCTCACCTGGGGTCACGCCAGACGCAGGAAGCAGAGCGCTGCCCAGCCCTGCCTGCAGGCACCCATCTGGAAGCACCGCACAACCAAGGGAGGTTTCAAGCATGAAACATGAGCTTGAAACATGAGGCCAGTGTGTAACTGATCCATGGCTGTATCGAGCATCCTCTTTATGTTCTGCCCATCCAGCTTCTGAAGATACTCATCCATGGAGACAAACGCATGAAGCGCTGCCACGAGCCGTCCCCAAGTGCACCCCAAGGTCCCATTGCCCGATGACCTCCTGTCCTGCAGTGCATTGCAGGGCAGTGTCACAGCCACGTGCCCTTCTGATCCCCACTGCTCCCTGCTGCCAGTGCCTCTTTGCCCCCTCATGTCTGCTGGGTTCTTCAGGTGACAGGGAGGGGTGCGAGCTGCTGACACTCCGGCTGAAGGGGCTTGGCTAAAATATTCTTCTGACAGGTTCATTTTCTGAATTCCTGTGGATTATTTCCAGCATTCTGGTTCCATCAGAAGTGATCCTTCTCAGAAGTGGGGAGAGGCTGTGAGTCATTTCTTCCCTTCCCTCTCCGTTTAGAAGAGAAAGGCTAATCCTTTGAGAGTCTGAAATAACCAAACTAACTGTAAAGTGTGCAGTCCCATGACTCAAGTGGGAAAGTGCTCCTGAAAGGCCATAAGCCTACGAGGGCATCATACCAGCAGCAAGGATGTTCTGTCTGGGCCATTTGTGTGCTGGGCCACTGGGTCTGTAGCAGGCGCTGAGCCGAGGGTGGACACGCAGAGAGCCCTCTGCAGTGAGCACCCCGTGCAGAGCAGGTCCCACTACCAGCTCTGTGCCACAGTGCCCACCAAGTGGTTGTGCAGGTCCCATCCCACGGAGCTGTGCTGCACTGCCAGGGCATCCCGCGGGCACTGCTGCTGCCAACCACAGCCGTGCGCTGTGGAGCTGGCGCCTCATTCTGGAACAAATGTGATTCCAATTTAGAGCTAACATGACAACAGGCACACACGGTAATAACCCCGTGAGGAGACGTGGCTCTCAAGACATTCACAGACTCCAGATTAAATGAAATTTTGACAGGGAAAAATATGTATTGGCAACATTTCTTGATCCACAACTCAAAGAGAAAATTGAAACCATATTTCCGTAAGAATCAGATGCTGGAAAGAAGTTCTTAATAAACAAAAAGAGACAGGTCATGTAATTCACTCCCTTTTCCTCTTTTCCGTTGTTGGCCAGCAACTGTTAAGAGCCAAGGAGAGAAGGTTTGTAACTGAAGATTTGTACTTGAACCTGACAAACGGAACAATTTGGGAGGAAGTTTCCCAGCTGCAAGTCAGAATATTTATGTCCAGAGATGTGAGGAACATTGCAAAACATTAAACAATTTGCAAAAACCAAAACCTGTCATTCTGTGGGCTGAGATTGTCCGGTTTGCACATCCTTCTGTTCAAAAAGCAGTGACTGCAGAAACAAGAGCTGATGGTAACAGATGTGGAGTTGTGATGGAGTTTCTTTGGGGAGCACTGAGCGCTGCCCAGCGGGTCGGGCCCTGCTGAGCAGGGCTGTGTTGGTCCCACTGCCACATCTCTGCATGGGGGAATTCCACTCCAGAGCCCATGCCCTGAGCTCAGGATTTTTCCCCGGATTTTCCGCTCTATTTGTTCCCAGGATGTAGTTTTGCAGTTCTTTGCTTTGAAACACGACACACATGAGTTCTGTAGAGATGGGCACATGCATGTTCACCAAGCACAGACATCGGGGGGAGGCCCTGTCTGAAGGCAGAGCTGAGCAGTGAGCTCACAGGAGCAACCTCTTCTCCAAGAGCAGCCAGGTGCTGGGCAGTAAGCGGCAGCACATCGATGTGCCCTGGAGCACCAGGCGTTCCTTCACAGCCGCACTCTGTGCCAAAGTGCAGCACGAGCTGCTCTGCGCAGGGAGCGGTTATGTGATGCAGCTCTCCTCTCACTGCTGCTGAGGGCAAAAATTCCACCAGCGCTGGGAGAGCAGGGAGAGCTCCACAACCCCTGTGTGGGAAGGATCCTGGCCTTGGGCGACACGCGGTGCGCTGGGAGCAGTGCAGCATGCTGGGGTGCAATGCACAGCACAGGGGTACGCAGCACGCTGCGAGCAGCAGGGCTGGGAGCTGTCGGATGGGCCCTCCCTGCTGCAGAGTGACATGAATTAGAGTGTGACAGTGACAGAAAATGGAAAAGAATGGCCCTGCAAATGCAGTTACAAGAGAAAGGCAAATTGATTTAGTGGACATATGAGTATTTTTGAGGGAGAAAGCAAGAGAGCTGCATGACATATTCCAAGATACCCTACGATTTCTTTTCTTAAGGAGATGTCATTCAGATTTTCCTGAACTAGCCTTTAAATTACAGTTCTATAAATAGATAGGACACCAGCAGTATTTACAGTACGAGCATCAGGTGAAAAACTACGGCTGCTGCAGCGCGTGCTCATCTCACCTTGTGTCTGCCCTGCTGGAGGTTAACTCTTATTTCCATGTTAATGCCGTCTCAATCCCAATGACTGCCATTTGTCAAATTAACATTCATTTCAACAACCCAAAAGTGAGAGCTTTTAAACATTAATTCACAACTATGAGCTCTTCTCAGCACATTATTATGTTACTGTGATGAAACAAACTGCCTATGGAAAGATATAGATCCTACTAGAAATGTTGGCACTGCAGATGGGAGAGGAAACCCATTACGGAAGCAGAGCTCATGTGGGCTCAGGCGGGAGGGCGGGCGCCTGCGGTGCCTGGGATGTGCAGCAAAGGGCAGAGCTGTGGCAGTGCTGCAATGCATGGGCTGTGCCCAGTGGACGCTGCTGGAGTGCAGTTGGCAGCCTCTGGAGAAATGATCCCAGCCCAGAGCCTCCATTCCCACCTGGAGCCTTCGATCCTAGCGCTGAGCCTCTATTCCAGCTCAGCTGGTGCCTGGGTGCTGCATGCCAGCTTCATGCTGCAGTCTCCATGGTGCTCCCAGGAAGCTGCCAGAGAGCACTGCGCTCTGCCTCTGTGCAAACACGGGTGACTCAAAGGCAAGATTTTAACATCCAAAACATATACGTGTGTACTACTTTGAGTCCACACTCTTCCCAGCTCCCACAGTGGCCAATCAATGCGCTGTTTCTGATTTAGAGGACAAATCAGAGGAAGGGTGCTCAGTGATAATGGTGTGCCAACCACTGGGCTGGCAGACAAATGCCAGCAGTGCTGCTCTGCCTGAGGACTTCCCCTGTGCAGAGCCACATGTCCCCACCGCTTGTGCCCATCCTTGTGCTGTGCTCACACTGCCCTGCTCACACCATCCCCACCAGAGCAGAATACAGTACTGGAACCAGAGGCTCCCAGGGACTGGAGGTGCTGTGCCCTCTCCAGCACTGTCCCCACTCCCACCATGGATCCCACGTGTGTTGGCAGAGCGCAGGGCCCCAGGGCCAGGCACGGCCATCACCCAGCAGTGGAGGAGAAGCCAGCAGTGTCCGCAGCCCCCAGCACCCCACAGAGCTGGGCATGGGTGGTATGGAGCTGCAGCCCACGGCCCAGCTCTGCCTGCATTCCCAGCAGCCCCTGGCCCACATCACCTCCTGATTATCCTGAGGGTCTGTCTCCCCAAATCAGCCAGGACAAATACCTACAACTCAACTGCATCTAGAATAATACATGGCTCCTAACCGAATACAAGGCTGTAATTCAATCAAGATGTTCTGCTGACACCATAAACTGAGAGAGCAGCTCCAAGCAGCGTGTATAAATGCCAGCAAAGCCCTGGGACTGAATTACAGCTGCACTGTTGCACCAGACACAGTCACGGCTCAAACGCAGGGGAACAAAGTCCTCTTTGTTAAACTAATTATTTTAATACATATAAGGAAAGGACAGAACTGACCTGTTAAATGTTTACCGTTTTTGGCCTGTTCTTCGAAGGGCACTTTTTTCAAACGCTGTTGATATAAGCTGTTATGTGTCGCAGTTAAACCTGACCATAAAATGGGAAAGGTTTGAAGTGTGCATGACATATTTCAGGGGGACCGGGTGACTCAGGGGGCCGGTAATGGAGAGTGCAGACTTTCACCTCCACATTGCTGGTTTGAATCCAAAAGCCATTACCATCTGGAGGTCATTTGGAGACATCTGTGTTACGAGTTGGGCTGTGCTCGGTTCCGGCGACCCATACCCTGGGGTGGGAGCTCACCGGGGGTGGGGGCGGGGGGAGGGGGGCGTTCGGGCTCCCTGCAGCCCATGGGGACAGAAGTGCCTGCTGCACCCTGAGAAGGAGCACACCCAGCCTGGCGGTGGCGCTGCTCCGCTGGTGACATCTCCCGAAGGCTGACCCTCACCGTGGAGATTGATGGAAAGTGTCTGCCCCCAATTGGGCTGCTTCAGTCTGTCTGGCTGCAGAGAAAATGAGACCTCCACCTCCAGACCGTGTGGGAAAGCAGCGTCATCTGCGGCCCTAAGGGATGGGGGTACGGCCGCCCCGAAAGGGATTTGGGCGTCAGCTCCCCGCAGGGCATCTCCTCAAGTGGGTGTGGGAATTCTGGGAATTCTGTGCATCTCAGCAAAAACTGTGGGAAGAACTGAAATGTGCAGAAAGCACTGATTTTCCACGTGGATGCACTGCCATTAGCCCTGCCCATTAATTAGAATAACGCTAATTGTTATGATAATGATGATTATATAGACTACTTCATATTTACTGAGATTGGAGATATATAAAGCAATCCCTTGCAGAATTTGTGTGGTTTAATCAAAGCCTGCAACATCCCAGATAACATTTTGAAATGCCGAATATTCTACGAAAATGTATATTTATATCAACAAAATTAAATTTCAACTTAAGCTTCTTGTTATAAATAAAAGAAAATAAGTCAATAAAACAATAAATATCCAACTGGATGAAGCTGAAATTATATCCAATTATATTTTCTTTAAAACCCCATTTATCTGCCAATATTTTCTTTACATGCTCATGTTACTTTTTCACTTACTAACAATAAATGCCTGGATGCATTTCAAAGTGGTGCCTTTTCTATTATTTCATTTCCTGGAGTCCTCGGCTTGAAAGGACATTAATAGCACGCTATAAATAAAAAAAAAAAAAAAAAAAAAAAAAAAAAAAAAAAAAAATTTACTTAAGGATTTACAGCTGAGGATTTCTATGGAAACAAACCAAAGAGGGGAATCTGTACCAGTGTGGGGGTGGCGGATGGAAACAAAGAGTGTGCACCGCAGAGAGGGAAGAAACTTCAGCAGCTACACAGAACCCCGTGGCCCCTCCTGTGCACAGCCTCAGCCCACGGGGGCACAGACAGGGACTGTGGGGCTGCACCGCACCAGGAGGGGCCCTCAGTTTGGGGCTGCGAGCTGCAGGGCTGCCGCCAGCACCTGTCCTTCAATGGAAGCGATGGGTTGGGATTGTTGGGGCACAAGCTGTGGGACACGGGGTGCTGCGGCACAGGGGCACACCGTGGCCTGGGGGTCTCTCCCCCACCCCATCCACGTCTCTCTGTCTCTCGCCACCAGCCTGGGCTCTGTGCAATGGGAGGCAATGAGGAGCGACTCCATCGCCCTCTCATAAATGGGAAGTGGATTTCCAAGCGAGAGGGACCAAAATGACTGGCATCACATAGGAAACAATTCAACAATCAAAAAATCTTTCACCACTTAATGGGATTTTATAAATTGAATAATCTCTTTAAGCGCTGACAGTCCTAGCCTATCAATCAATTAAGAGATGCCAGGCTTCCAAGCCTACAGCCTCTGTGCTGCTGCGCTGCGGCCGGCGAGCTGCTCGCGGGGCAATCGGTCCTTTTAGCCATGGCTGCAGGGAGGGCTTTCCCAGCTGGGGGCCCCATCCGGTGTACCCCAGGATGGGGAGCAGCAGCACAGAGTCACTACACTAGGGGGGCTCTGGACCGGAGCCGCACAGACACAGCTCCCGTGGGCACAGTGCTTTCTGTGCTTCCATAAGTGGTGCTGCTCCCACCCGACAGCATCCAAACTCCATAGGTTTTATTTCCACCACTTTTCTGTGGCCTGTGTCTTGTTCAGAGACCGACAGCCCCAGAGCATGAAGTGCTTTACCGCTGAATTATGAGCCAAGAAAGACTGGAAGAGTTTCTAAAGAAACACTTCACCAACCCATCCACATCCTCCCAACCTCTGCAAGCTGCAGCGGAGCAGCGCAGCGCTGCAGTCACCGTGCAGCACAGAGCCGTGCAGCACAAACCTGCTCAGTGCCGGACAGAGGCCCCGGGCTGCGCCGCTCCCTGCGCTGCCACTGCCAGGGCTGCACTCTGCCTCCCGCACCAACCGTGTATTAATGCAGGAGGTGAAGCTTGCATTATTGATGGCTTGTAGGACCAGGTGTTCACAGACGAAAGGTTAGTTTATTAATCCACTGGGAGACCTTATGAAAAACAAATTCAGGTAAACAACATATTTTTCTTGAGTGCTTTTCAAGATTTAAAGCAGGGATCCTGCTCTCTGAGTGTCTTTGACTCATTTCCATTGCACTCTGTTATTGCACTCTTCAAAAAAGAGAGATTGCTTCTTGTGCCATGTTCTTGGGGAGAGAGCTGGAGAGAGCAATCTAATTGAATCCCTGCCCGTGTGCGCTGGACAGCATCTCCTTCTGAGTTATGGATGGGCCTGAGAGCTACTGAAATGTGCAGCCGGGTGCCTTTGGAAGACATTTTTCTGCCCAGGGAACCACGGCACCCCTTGCACAGCACCACCCCAGGCACCCCACTCCGACACCCTGTGTCCACCATGGGCCTTGTGCTCCCAGCACCGGAGCTGGGGCTGATACACAGCACAGCCACCTCTTGTCCACCTCCGGTCACAGTGCTCAGGAGAGAGAAATCCCTGTGCCCCATGTATGACCACTGGAACTTGATTAAGCACTGAACTTTAATTAATTGACTGATCTGGAGTAATAAGGTTTGCCGATTCACTTTGCCCAACAAAGAAGTGAATAGTTAATTTACATTATGCTGTCAGATGCGAGGCCTCCATTGTACACACAGCTGCCCACCACCTGCACCATCCATCAGGCAACAGTGCTGCGGGTGGCCGGCCTGGGAGAATGCTGCTGCCATGGCCCTGAGTACACACCCAGCACACACCCAGCACTGGCCACTCTGGACGGCAGAACAAGACCGACCTCCCTGAGCTGCATCCCACAGGAACCCACTCAGCGCCCACTGGGTGTCGGGGGCTCCTGAGGGCTCTCATGGCCTCGTGCCCCCCATACCTACCAGGCACCGCGCCTGAGGGCGCATGTCTGCCAGCATTCAGCATGGCCTTGTTGGCACTGTGATGGCAGCCGTTGGGGAAGCTCTCCAAATGTCAGCTTTCCATCCTGCTCCATTATTGCCACCTGTGGTGGTGCGGATGAAGATCGCAGGGTGAATCCCCTGCACTGCGGGCAGCCCCACTCTGTATCACACCGGAGGCGTTTCCCGGCCGGAGCCATGCCTCGCTGCTTCCCCGGTGCGCATCTCTGCTCTTAAAATTGATTGGCATTTTCTATTTGAGGAAAAATGAGTTCTTAAAATTGAAATACTGCTTATTGTTATGGTAATACACCAAGGCTGCGGCAGGAGAGACTTTAAGACACAAGAAAGGTTCGTTCCAATGAAGGCTCTGATAGGCTCATCTGTACGAAGTGCTCGGGACTAATGAGTTCAAAGGTGCTACGGATTGGGTCTGGCCCCCTTAATGCTGCTGATTCCAGTGTAGGTGCAGGCAATAAGCAAGGTAACCCGAGGCCTCCGGGATCGTTAGTGCTTTATCACATTTTGTATAAAAGATTTTCGGCCTCATTTAGGATGTCAGCCTCTATCAGACGTTTCGCGCAGTAACGCAGCGCACGCTGCAGGTGGAGGGCGATGCGCCCCGCGGGTGTGGGGCTGCCACCCAGGCACAGCACGGCAGTGACACAGACCCTCCCCACCCATCCTCGGCACGGGGCTCTGCTTCCTCACCACCCCTCCTGAAATTAGCGACTTCGAGCCCATACCTTTATTTGGAAAATAACCGTACACAGAATTATAAAAGTTTAATATGCTCTCGGTAAAATGAAAAATGAGTGGTTATGATATTGTCTAACACTTTCAAATGTGTTTATTAATTCATGTTTTAAATCATAAGTTTCATTCTGCAGGAGAGCCATACACAGCAATAAGCAAGTTTTAAAATATTAATGAATAAACAATATTTCTCTATTGAAACATAACATGCTTCTTTGAACAATGTACCACCAGTAATAAATCACAACCAGCAGAAAATTGCATTTCATATTTAATACAACTTGAACTCTGCCTTTTTATAAATGATATCTTTTTTGTTTAATTGGCGTCAGCTCAGATCTAGCAGATTGCAATAAAATTTTGGATTTCTGCGTTTAATGGTGCGTGCTCTTTACACTGAATTTTACCACCCAAAACGCAGCCCTTTATTATCCCAATAGATGGCATTAATGGGTGACCCCGCACTGCATGGAGTGGCCCAAAGCTCTTCTGGGCTCTGGGCAGGCAAAGGCAGGGGGACACTCCAGGCAGGGCACTCCCAGGGACCCCTGTGAGGGCTCTGCCCCCCAAGGACACAGCCCCATGTGCCCCAGAGTGCTCCTGCACCCACACCCACATTAGTTGCTGCAGATATGAATGAAATTAATTGGTTTTAATTAGCCCCTGTAAACAAGATTCTTAGATTTGTTGCCACATGAGGGTTTTGGCAGTCTCCAATAAATTAATCCTTTTTGTTATATCAGTGACAGGAAGATGATCAAATGGGCTTTGATACAGATTTGGGGAGTTATCACCTAGCAGCGCTCTGATGTGCCCGCCCTCATTCCGCACTGCTGCTGGAAGCAAAGACCGCTGCCACGGCAGTGCTGCAGAGCTGCAGAGCCCGATTCAGAGCTGGGGTTCTGGCAGTGCATGGGAGGGCAGCCCGGGGGGAACCTGGAGGAGAAGTTCATCTTTGGCATTTGTTGCAGAAGGAGAACTTTCGGTGAGCGGGGTTATGCCGGCAGAGATGTAGGGCTCAGCCCGTGTCGTTCTCTCCAGGGGACTGGATGGGAATTCTAATCGTATATTATATTACCATGTCATATTAGACTAATAAAACCCTAATATGATACAGGAATGGGGAGCATATCATAACTCCTCTGTGGCTAATACAATGCATGCAATAAATCACTCCCAGGGCTTATCCTTAACAATTGTATCAGCGCTTTCTGTGTCACGCTGATAACTCAGTCCCTCCAATCTAATGGTTCACTTTTCTTCACAGTCCATATGGCAGTGACATTAAAGCTAATGAAACAAAATAAAATTTGCCAATCTTCAAAGAATTCCATTCTTTAAAAAGATGTATTTTATTAACACAAACTGGAAATGTCTTCAGTTTTTTTATCACATTGAAAATACATGGCACAGATACTGGCACCAGTATCTGACATCCAACTCCTGTGCAGCCTTTACAGAAGGCACAGCCCCGAGTAGCACAAGGTGAGCCCTTGGCAGAGCTGCCCTGTCCCATCGCTCTGTGCTCCTCCGTGCCAGAGGGCCTCCGTGTCCTCAACGCTTCTTGTCCTGCACAGAGCATCCTCCATTGCGCCCGAGGCACTGGGAGCTGTTGCAGAGCAGGGGCAGATCATCCATCCGCTGCCTGCCGTGTTGTGCCGCCCTGTGCCACTGCCCCACATGGAGTGTGTAGGGTGGGAGTGGGGATGGGGCCTGGCACAGCCTTGTACAGGGAGCACAGGGCCAGGACCGGGGTGCTGGGAGCTGCTGCAAGACCCAGCCAGTGCCGCTGTGCTCTGTGAGCCTGACTGGCACTCTGAGCAGATGGAAGGACGGCCACGGCCACGGGGATGGCGGCTGTGCCCCTCTGCCACCTCCAAGCCAGTGGCACAGGGCTCCCACAGCTCCTGGTGATGCTCGCACACCAACAGCTTGTGGTGACACTTGCACAGCCCAGCAGCTCGCAGTGCTGCTGGAGGGCTCCGACGGCCCCACCAAGCGTCTCTGCTGGGCGGAACACGGCGCTGATCCCAACACTGGTACTGGCAGTAAACCCCTCTGATGTGTAATCAAGCCTCAAGGATACAATGTTTATTATTGGCCATGCAACCATGTGGCTGTTATCCAACGCAAGGAAAGGCCAAATTGCACTTGTAATTCAGAGAGACCCAGAGCCTTAATGCTGTAAAGCAGCACGCTAATGATGCCCAGCAGGCGCGGGGCACGTGAGCGTGGCCCAAAGGTTGTTGATGGCCTTCCTATGAACCTCCTCTGTGCATGACAGGTCCTTGCCTGTGGCCAGCGGAGATGTGATCAAGATGAGGGACGTCTGCGTGTTCATTATGTTGCCTCTGCCTCCACTGACACACTTTACATTTAAAACACTGTTTCCATTGAGCTGGAGCATAAACCGAGAGCGTGTGGGCCCAGGGAGCTCCAGCAGCAAGCACAGGGCGCTCTGTTGTGCATCATCCACACGCAGAAGTCTCCAGAAGTCCAGAGTCCCCGCTCAGCCCTCTTTCATCATTGGCAGCGAAGCTGTGCAGTGCCTCTAGCTATTTACATGTTGATCTAAATGCACCACCTGTAGTGAAAGAAGCGACATTCAGTTCTAAAACTGAACGAGAAGATGTGTGTGCTCAGCAAACAAAGGCAGAAGAGCAAGAGGGGCTCATGGGACACAGAGGGAGGCGAGTGTGGCACTGGGGAGAGAGAGGGTGAGCGAAGGGACTTCACAGAATAACCCAGTCCAAGAACTGTTGATAAGAAAAGCTGACCCACAAGCCAACCAAATCATGCAAATAATCATTTCACCACCAAAACAACACCTAGAGTCTGCAGCAGCTGCTGGGGAGGAAGCACGACGAGCGCAGCGGGGACGGGCAGCCCTCCTTCTGCTGCTACAAAAGGAGTAAGGAGTTCTATCTATCAGAGACCATTTGCTGCAAGTGATTAACGTTAATTTGATTTCCTGTGAGTCAATTTCCTTGAGATATGGTAAATAGGCTATTACCTGTTATTGACCTTTACTTTATTAAAAAGACTTAAAATTAGCATTTATATATATATGCCCTTCCAAAAAAGTTTTTTTAATAAAGAAAAATATTTTTATAATCATATTACACTTGCTAGCTGAGGTTGTAGTTTCAAAGTCAATGTTAAATAAAGCGGTAATTAAGAGTGAATGCGATGGCAGTCTTTAAGAGCCCCTCTCCGCAGCCCCCTCTCTGCTCTCCGCTCCCACACAGCACAGCACAGCACACAGGTGGAGGTTGGGGCTCTGAGCCCCAGCTCAGCTCACTGCCACAGGGCTCCTCCTGAGCGCCGCTCTGCCCGTCCTGAGCCGAGAGCCGAACTGAGAGCTGAACTCCTGCTTAGGTCTGACTTAAACTGAGCTGGAAGAAATTACATCAAAATTTGATCATGAAAGCAAAAAGTTTATTCATGTTTGAAACTACATATAACTACCACGAGGAAGACTTCTCAATCCAGGGTGTAATCCAGTTAGAAAGTAACACGAAACGTTTTAATACATTAGAATCACTGCCACAAATTATTTTCATGACTCAATCAGTTTCAGAATCGCATACAATACAAAAGAGAGAAAGAAAGGGCCCCCTGTTACACAGGGTGAATATACAGTACTGATACTGAAGTCTGTATGCATTACAATTAGTCGTATTTTTTGCGTGGATTAGTAACAAGATGAAGAACATTCAAAATGTTTCTCAGTATTTACAACAGTTTCACTGTTCTGTTAAACCTAAGACCCAATGTTTCCACTTCAGCTCTTTTAAAAGTTGCAAACGCAACCCTGATTCTTTTAAAAGATTACAATGTACATTACAATTTATGAGGGAAACAAAGAGTTAGTTACAAGATGCAAAAAGATAAGAAAGAGACAAACTACAGCGTGAGTATCGTTCAGAGGTAGTAAGTGAGCACTCTAAGCTACAGAACATGTTGAAAGTCTATTGGTTCGTATGAGTTCGCATGAGGTAATAAAGCTGTGTTTTGATTGGTGAGATGTATAAATACTCTTTTGCTACACTATGTACAACAATCCATATAACGGTGCTTTTTCCTTCGCTTTTCCTTTCTGTTTTTTGTTTGTTTGGCTGCCCAGAAGAAGTAACCAATCTCGGCAGCCGCACAGCACCTACTCACACTGTAAAACCCAGCTGGTGGCTCACTGAAAGAAGCAGCAATATCTTCACCTCTTAAGAACACTCTGAGTCCATTGCCGAAATACAGAGAGCAGGCGGGGGTCCTGGCGGTTAGCAAGGAAAGATGCTCCTGGTATCCAACCTAACTTATAAAGCAATAGATCACAACAAAAATGTGACGAATAAGGATTCTTAAACACAACCGTTGTTAACTGAAATAACCAAACAGATCTCTTTATTCCAACTCTATAAGAGAGATGAAAAGGTTAAACACAATCCAAGTCTGTAACTCATTTTGACTTTCCGCAAAAATATGCACGCAGTTAAGAGTCAGGTGAGGTGTTCCTTTGTGCCCCTTCTTGCTATTGAGGTTAAGCTTGTACTGTACTTTTACCCTTAAGGCCAAGTAATTGGCAACTGTTAGACCGACACTGTTAAAATCGCCGATAATAAATTATGATAAAATAGTTACAGGGCTATAAACAATGCTAAATCTTGGCCCAATTGGATAAAGTGCTTTTTAACATTGTGTGTTTTAAGTATAAATACAAATGATCATGATACCTTTAAAAAACAGATTTACCAAGTTTTCTAGTAAGACAAGGTTTTACAGTAAAGCTGTAGGTGGTTGGCTACAAAAAAATTCTTTCCTTTTTCTCCTGCGACTCTGAATGCGCTGATCAAGGCATCTCAGCTCAGGGAAAAAGTGTTGCTAGGAGATTAGTTAGAGGTATCAGAGTGCACACTTCCCGGCCCTTCTGTAGGGGAAGTCACAGAAGATGGAGTAGTTGCATCCTGCCAGCCTCCATTAGCCTGAAAAGGGAAAAACAATTCAATTGATGCAATTATGCATATTAATTATACAGTGCACTGAAAGTAACAA